>LPNX010074964.1:85968-114207 GCA_001517045.1 Pseudotsuga menziesii | reverse complement strand
TCTTTCCGAATTTTATAGTTTGAAAAGGGAGAATGATGAGCCAATTACTAAATTTAATTGGAGGTTTCAAATTTTTTATATCAGTATGCCTACGAAGATTAGACCTTCAGAAAAACTTGCTATGGTATATTATGTTATGGCTCAACATTAAGATCTTGTCTTTTTCCGATTAGAAAGGAAATCATCATCTCTAAGAAAATTGTTTGAGGATGCAAAACGAGTGGAGGAGAACATCCGAGCTTTCAAAATGCTTCGAGATCAGGCTCATGTTGAAGATATACAAGCTTATGAACAAGAAGAAGAACATAGGTATCATTTAGATTTAAGACAAATTTCTTCATCATTTTCAGATTTTCATATGAACAAGGATATAAACGATGCTTATGTTGATTCTTCATATCAGTTTTCTAACTTTTTCGATGATAATATACTTTCAGTGGATTATAGTAGAAATTTCCTAGTTCCTGCTATGAGATTATCATGTTATGAAGAAGAAGTTGCTGGTCTTCAACCTCTTACTATTGATATAAGAAATAAGCTTCCATTCTTGACTTATGGTCACTTTCAAAAAAAAAAAATTCAAGTTTTGATCAAGGGTTTTATTTAAAGGTTGAGAAGCAGTTTGAAAAGCCCTTCGGTTCCATTCTTGATCCAAAGTTTAAAAAAACAGTAATCGAGAGGAAGAGAATGCTTCACTTTACGATGAATATAATGAATATATTGAAGTTTTAAATCAGAAATTTCATGATCTCGTGGCTTCTTGGATGGAGTTGTATTTTTCAAAGGTTTCTAATGCTCTAGATTTTGGCATACTTCCTATTTCCAGTCATAAGTATCAGCTGCCTACATACTCTTTATTGCATTTATCGCATCTTTTGTTGGTTTTATCAAACTATAGCATGCACGGAATTATGATTCTCAGTCAAATGGTTTCTTGGCTTCATTGGAAGTATGATTACACTTGATTGGGTTGTTTCCTCCGATTAGAAGTAGGAGTAAATAACAGAATAAGCTCACTATACAAGCATGTAGATTCTTTTCAGTATGCTGGTTTGTAGAAGTATTTTGTCATTTAAGAGGTATGTGTTCAGAGTTTGATAAAGTTGTAGAGATTTGGTAAATGACTCCATAACTCAATGAATAAGACACAAGGTCTACAGGTTCTTGAAGCCTCACAAGGGGGACTTCATCCTACAATAAGAGCCATATTTTATAACTAGATCTTGTTCTTAGTTTATCTATTCTTTTTGTCCTAATTTTCAACCATTGGTTTAAAATGATTTTACATTTTATGTTGACTTTAAGAATTTTTGACAATTAATCATTTTGGTTGGATTTAATGCTTTTAATCGTTGAATTATTTCATTATTTTAGTTTTAAGATTTGTCTATTGGGCTTATTAGTTAAGATGTACATCTTTAAGCTTTCAAAAACTTATAATAAAAGTTTATTCCAAGTTTCGATTTATAATCTAACTCTCATTTTTTAGTCCTTTGTCGAATATTTTCATGAGGAGATTCCTGTAGCATCTCTGTTTTTCCTGTTTTTGTCATTGTCAATGGGAGCCGATTATGAGGATATGGAAACAAATTAGGAAAAAACAAAACAGGCTTTTTTCCACAACAGACTCACTCACAAGTTGCTCTCATTTTTGCAACAGCTATTATCGTTCGAGAAATTCAAATTCATCTTTGTGGCATATTTTTAAGGTTTGAATTATTTAATAATTTCCTATTTTTGTCACACATTTGCAGCATGTATTCCGATCAATTCAAGGGGAATTTTGAAAACCCAAGAGAGGTTTTTTTTCTTAACATACTCGTTTAAAAAAAACCTCTCTCATGTTTTTCACAGGTGTCCCGGATCGAGAGATATGAAGGCAGATTTGAGACCCAAATTTTCAGAAATTCTCCAAATTTCCCCAAATCCGATTTGTTATTTTTGGGTTGATTGTCTTTAAATATTTTGAGTTATCATGTAAATAATTAATGTAATTGTTTCAAATTTTGACCTAGAAGGTAGTTATGGAACTATTTTACTTTTCTAATGATAAAATGAAGACAAACATACAGTTTTGGGGTGGGAATTTTCATTCAAGGAGAGGCTTTTGGAGCTTTGATATCTTAGGTTAGCACTCATAACTCTTATTTAAGTGGATGAATGTTATTGATTATATATAAACTGATAAGCCCTTTTACCTATCATGCTTTTTCATTTATGATCTGGTTGATTTCTCAGTTACAATTTCCATTCTTGTTTAAAGGTTTATTCATGTACATGTTTGTAGCATGTGGGTGGAATTAGTGTTTCATGTGTAATGTTTATGGCTTATTGGGATGTGTTTGATCCCCAGTTTATCCAAATTGCATGATTTAGTTCTCTATTAGCTTGTGGATGCTTATTTCCTCCTTGTTGATGAAGTTTTTAAAACCAAAACCCTAAAAACATATTTTACTTAATTTTATTTTATGAGATTATGTTGGCTTGTTCTTTAGTAGTCTGAGAACAATTTCTGGCACTAACAGTGACCTTGGGAAAATAGTAGCACGTGTGAAGTGCATCCATTTAAATTTAATCATTATTGCAGGTATGCTGGAATGACCTTTTTTGTTAGCGAACCAAAACCATCGTGTCAATTTTGTCGAAAACATAATGAATACTGAAAAATAAATCGGGATTGTCGTCATAAAAAATTGGAGCCTGATTTGGAGGAGTCACTAACCAAGGTTGATAAGAATTCTTCCAAGAATGGAGGAGTCGGAACCACAGACCATAGAGAAATCAAGTAGCTTAGCAGAGTCACGGTCGGGAATTATAGAAAAATTAGCCAGTTTTGGCGGAGTCGCAGCTATTGAAAAAAGTGAAAATGGACCAAAGTGAAATGATGTCACAGCTACTGGAAAAGGTGAAAATGGACCAAAGTGAAACGGTGTTGTAGCTGCCGGAGTCAGCAAAACGAATTAAGTGATGGTGTTGTAGCTGTGCGTAATAGGGTAAAAGGTGGGAATTTACGGTGTTGCAGCTGCACAGAATGGGATAAACGGCGGGAATTTACAGTGTTGCAGCTGCACATAACGAGGTAAAGGGCGGGAATTTATGATGTTATAGCTGCAGAAAGAGAAGAAAAAGGCATTGATTTTGACGGTGTTGCATCTATAGAAAGATGAAAAAAACGCAATGATTTTGACGGTGTTGCAGCTGCGCAGAGCGGGGTAAAGGAATGTGTTTTTTTAGTATTACGGCTACAACATATTTGTTCAAGAAATTTTCTTCTGATGCAGGAAGTTACATAAGGATGACCTTGGTCAATAGGCCCCTATAATTACCACCACTCCTTAGGCGCTTCCCTACACATTTTATTTTTTATTTTTAAAAATGGATCAAGTGCAAAAGAAAAAGATAAAAATAAAAAAAATACCAATTTATTTATGTACAAAAATTTTTATGTAAGATTTGCATCGATTATCTAAGGATTGAGAGGGGCAGAGAAAGATTCCTACCTGTGTTCTAACTAGTATTTCAGATTAGTTGCAATCTATGAAGTGAATGCATCATTTGAAATGGGCTTATGGTACAGTCGCATCCTATGACCATTAGCAAATAATGGTTCACGATTCTCATCAATGGTTACCAGGAGGACTGTACCATTATCAAATACTCTGTCTACCAGGTATGGGCCCAACCATCTTGTGCGTAATTTAACATTGAAGTCCCTTTTGAATATTGAATCGTATAATAGTGCCCAATCTCCTTCGTATAAGAATTTATTTTTGATGAATCGGTCGTGCCAATTGGATCTCTGTTGCTGGATTAATACTGTCTGATTAATAGCAGCTAAACGGTTCTCATCAAGTTCATTCAATTGATTTAATCTTCTCTTTTGGGCTTTGATCACATCTAAGTTTACCTCTATAGCTGTCTTCAAAGTCTTAATTTCAAATTCAATTTGGAAGAGAGCACATTTCCCATACACCAAGTCATAAGGAGAGAAACCTGTAGTATTGTGCCAAGTAGTACAATATGCCCACAATGCTTTCGGAAGTCTATCAGCCCAATCTCTACAATGGCTCTTGACCATTTTGGTAAGGATGGCTTCAATAACTTTGTTGGTGCTTTCTACCTGGGCATTGGCTTGGGGATGGTATCGTGAAGCTATTTGATGCTGAATATGGTACTTTTGTAGTAGAGCTTCAAATTGATGTGACACAAACTGAGGTCCTCCATCGGTAACCACTTCCTTGGGTACACTAAAATGGGTAAATATTTCACCATACAGGAAATAGATCATAGTCTGGTCATTAGCTTTCACCAAAGCCACAGCTTCCACCCATTTCGTCATGTAGTCGGTATAGACCAAGATGTAGGATTTTTGCCTGGAATGAGGGCTGATAGGACCAAAAAAATATAAGGCCCATCTGTCAAAGGGTTTAACCACCAGTTTCAGTTGAAGAGGCATTTGATCCAATCTATTGGGTTGGCCCATCCTCTGGCGGCTATCACAAGACTGGACATATGTTTTTGCATCCCCAAAAAGGGTCGGCCAATAGTATCCCATTCTCACTGCTTTGTGTCCTGTCCTCCTATCTACAAAATTTCCCCCACAAGGCTCATCATGGCAGTCTTTCAAAATATGGAATATTTCATATTCTCTTACACATCTTCGGATCTCAGGATCAGGGCCTGTGTAGAAGAGATGACTGTCTATCCAACAATACCTAGCACTTCGTTGAATAATGTTTATCTTTTCTCTTTTGGACAAATGTGCTCAAAGCTTCTCTGCAACCAAGTAGTTAGCAACATCTACATACCAGGGGGAGTGAGCTAAAACTGCAAATAAGTGTTCATCTCAAAAATAGTTCTCAATAGGAAAATTATCATCACTGTCAGTAAAACGAGATAAGAAATCCGCGACAACATTTTCTTTTCTAGGTCTGTCTATAATGGTGATATCAAATTCCTGTAATAATAACAACCACCTAGTTACCCTAGCATTGGTAACAGGTTTATTCATTAGATATTTGATGGTCGAGTGGTTAGTTTGTACAAATGTAGGATATCCAGTGATAAAATGTCAAAAATTTTTAATGGAGTAAACAATGGCTAGAAACTCCTTCTCGGTAATAGTATAATTAAGTTCAGCAGGGGCTAGGTTTTTACTAATATAATAAACTGCATAAGGTGCTTGACCATCCTGCTTCCCTAAAACATCTCTAATGGTAGTTTCAGAGGCATCTAAAGAAATTTGAAAAGGCTGGGTCCAATTGGGCCCTCTTAGGATGGGAGCTATGGAGAGCTTCTCCTTAAGTTTAACAAATGTTTTCTGGAATGCCTCATTCCAAATAAATTGTGCATCCTTCATTAATAATGAAAACAAAGGAGAGGCAAGTTTGGAAAAGTTTTCTATAAATCTTCTGTAGTATCCAGCATTCCCTAAGAAACTTCACACTTCTTTTTGAGTTATAGGAGTAGGTATATTTTTTATTACCTTGATTTTAGATGGGTCCACTTGGATGCCATCAACGGAGATAAATGCCCCAACACCACTCCTTCACTCATCATCATATGGCATTTTTTAGTGCTCAAAGATAGCTGGGTCTATTAGCAGCAAGTTAAAACCTTTTCCAATGCTTTTTCAAAATCTTTTCCATAAGGAGTAAAATCATCCATGAAAATTTCCATACTATCATTAACTAATTCTGAAAAAATGCCAATCATAGCTCTTTGAAATGTGGCTGGTGCATTGCATAAACCAAAGGGAAGCACTCTGTATGCAAAAGTTCCCAAAAGATAGGTGAAGGTAGTTTTATCCTGGTCTTTAGGAGCAATATGGATTTGATTGTACCCGTTAAACCCATCGAGTAAGGAGAAGAACTTCTTCCTGGATAAGGTGTCAAGTACTTGATCGATGAAAGGAAGGGGAAATTGATCTTTTTGTGTTGCCTTGTTCAGCTCTCTATATTCCATACAGACTCTCTATTTACCATTCTTCCTGGGTGCTATTGCGAGTGGAGATACCCACTCGCTATCTGAAATGGGATATATAAATCCTGCTTCCAAGAGTTTCTAAATTTCTTCCTTCACTAAGTCCCTAAGATTGGGGTTCATTTGTCGTTGAGGATGGAACATAGGCCGGGAGTCACTTTTGATATAAATGTGATGGGTGCATAGATTAGAGGGGATGCCCCTCATGTCTGTGTACTCATAGGAAACTTTCCCCTTGTGTTTTTTTAAGATAATGATTAGGCATTTCTATTCATCTAGGGAAAGGCTGGGATTGATATTCAGGGTTTTCCCAGACTCTACCTCGATAGGAACACTTTTCATGTTTTTCAACACTGGAACTATGTGAGTGTCACTGAATAGTGCCTCTTCTGTGAGATTTTCTTATTCCTCTTCACATAGAGTAGTATTCAGGACCTAATAAACTTTCTTATTGACAGAAGTGGGCTCACTGATGAAATTATTAATGGCATCATCTTCAGTTTCATCTTTAAAAGTTAAGGCCTTCCCTATCGTTAATAATGGCTAAACGTCCTCTTCTTCCTCTGGCTCCATCCATAATGGAGTTTCAGATTCTAAGCTTGACTGAGCTGGAGGATAGAGAGTGAGGTTCTTTATCTTGGTTCCATCTTATATGGTCATAGACCCAAATTGATAGCTGATGCAATCATTAGCTGTAGCTAACCAGGGCCTTCCCATGATCAATGGGTGTCCTCCTAGTTGCGAATTAGGTTGTAAAACCAAGAAGTCAACAAGATACTCCAAAGAATCATCTAAGATAATGAGATCATGTAAGATTCCTTCAAGTTTAATAGTGGATCTATCTACTAGTTCTAAAACGATAGGATTTAGCCTGAGATTAGTGAGCCCAAGTTTTTTTACAGTTTCAATAGTCATAATGTTAATTGTTGCTCCTAAGTATACCAGTACGTTGGGTATTTGTGTGCGCCCAATATGCATAGTGACAGTGGGATTCCCAGGGTAGTTGTAATGTCCTTGACCCTCTAACCAGTGAAGAGGACGCTACGATACATCAAATCATTCGGGCATCTAGCCCCATGAACATGGATATACATACATATAATGTTGAAGCATGAAAATTAAAAACATAAAACATATTACAAGCATAATCTTTCATATACACAACAGAAGAAAAACATATCAATAAACACTCATGCATATACAGATCAACATTTAACATGTGGATCATCATTCATCAACATTAAATATGATTGCAAACACAAGTTAGGAAAGAATACTTATCTTATATAGAACTTGTTCTGCAACCAGCTACGTCGTTTCAACGTTCCACCCAACCATAGGGCAGTGTGCTCCTTAATCTCTCAGCAACGCTGCCACCCCCGAGCTAGGCATGATTTCCCCAAGGAATAACAAACTAACAGGCTTACACATAGCCATGGATAACAACACCACAAGGGTACATAGTTCAACCAAGCCAACATAGTTGGGTTTATCAGGCGAACAACAGATTAGCCAAGCTAACAAAGTTGGGTTTATCAAGCCATCCAAGAGCTGGGAAAGGCTAATGCTAAGCTTGTGAGCTCATTGCAGAGATACAGACACCAACACCCAAACCAACCTATCTTCTAGAATACCCACACACACCTAACACAATGAATCAACCCTTTCTCTGTAATGCAGTCCCTCGGACCCTGATCTCCCTTCTAGTGCTATTCAGGGGTTGTGGAGAAGAAATCCAACTTGATAGTTCTATCTATGTGGTTCTCAATCCACCAGGTTTATAAAGTACCTCAAGCCTCATTCACCACTCCCATGCAATCTGCGGACAAAACCACTACATGCAAGCAGCCGACCAGTTATTCAGCTTTTACAGGGGAAAAACATACTCGAACAGAACGCAAGTACTCACAGCATTCTTCAATCGATCCCACCATAAAAAGGGAAAATACAACCAAGAAAATCATGGGAAAACAATAGGCCAATACAACTAAGAACCCACAGCACACAAATCCCACTGTAGTCGCTGGGAAAGCTTACAGAAATTGGGAATGGAAAATATTAGACTTCCAATCTCTACATGAGAGACAAAATGCAACCCACAGAACTATGGATGCCATTACAGCCACAATTTCAATGATGGAAATAACAAAAGGATACGCAGCCTGAAATTTGTGGAAAAATATACCCAAAAATCTGCGTGATCATGAGGATGAACACAACAACTAGAAATCAGTGAGAAAGAAGGAAGGTGAACCCCCAAATGATGAATTGTGGATCTTTTAACTTAGTCCATGTGAAGAAACTGAATGGAATCACGATATGGATAGTGATTAGACCATCCGCATGAAATGGAGAGTGAGAGTAGGCGTGGGCGTGGTGTTTTTGCCAGCAAAACGCTGCCCCAACTAACAATGGAATAACTAAGGTGGTGGTGAGAAAAAACGAGTGGTGACACATGGCTCTTCCCTCATGACTCAATGTTCAATGTTCCCCTTCCTTATCCTTTGGAATCATGCCCCTTCTCAATTTAGTTGCAGTGAACATAGTTGGCTGGGTTATGAATTAAAATGCACATTTACATGACATCACAATTTAATATATGTTGTATGTCCCGATATATCATCAATGACCATTCCAAATTCGAAACATAACATAACCAAATAAATGGTGGGGCCTTGGCATTTAGCTTTGCACCGAGATTATTTACAATATATGTATCATGTATATTTAATGCAAGCGGGGTCAAAACCAGGGTGTTACATTCCCCTCCCCCTTCAATAGCACTGTCCTCAGTGCTTTCCAAAATTTGAACAAAATGCTACATTGGTACTGCCTCAGTGTTCCATAGGATTGAAAAAAAATGGATGTGCCAATCGCATGGCATCCTCCAGCTCCCACGTAACCTCTTCAGGTTCATAATGATCCCATTGCACCTTTACCTACCCTATGCCTTGGTTCTAGAGCATTGTGAACTTTCGGTCGAGGATGCACATTGGCTTGATTTGGAACTCTCTCTGGGGTTCCACCTGAATCACATCCCAATTTATCACATGGTTAGGATCATGTACATATTTCTCAAGCAAATAAACATGAAAAACATTATGAGCTCTAGTACTAGCAGGAAATGCAAGTCCATATGCAATAGGCCCTATTCTTTCAAGCAGTTCAAACAACCAACAATATCTAGGTGACAGCTTGGCACAACTCCCAAGATTCAAGGAACTTTTCTTTTCCTTCACTCTAAGGTAAACATGATCCCCAACATTGAACTCTATGTTCATCCTATGCTTATATGCATAGCTTTTCTGTCTGTCTTGTGCTGCTTTCATATTATGTCTGATCTTTACAACCTCTTGCTCTATTTTTGAGCAATTCTAGTCCAAGCACAACTCTGTTCACTGGGTTGTCCCAAGTCACAGGTGTCCTGCACCTTCTTCCATACAAATCTTCATACGGACTCATCCCCAAGGATTCCTGCTATCTATTGTTGTAAGAAAAATCTACCAAGTGTAAGTAATCTTCCCACTTGGTTAGTTTGTCTATCACATACAAGCAAAGCATATATTCAAGCACCTAATTAAGTCTTTATGCCTGCCCATCTGTCTGAGGATGGTATGCAGTGCTGAAGTTTAACTTTGTACCCAAATCTGTAAACAACCCCTTCCAAAAATTGGAAGTGAACTTGACATCTCTATCAGAAACTATTGACTTTGGAAATCCATGCAATTTGAAAATATCCTTCATGAAAATATTTGCAATGTCATCAGTCTTATGCGTAGACTTCACTGGTATAAAATGTGCTGCCTTTTTCAACTTGTCTACTACAACCATGATGGAATCATGTTGTCTCCAAGTCATCGACAATCCTGTAATAAAATCCATGGAAACAACTTCCCATTTCCATTCCGAAATTTGCAAAGGCTGCAACAAACCTACTGGATGTTGATGCTCAACCTTTACCTTTTGACATTTCATGCACCTTGAAATGTATTCAGCCATGCCCTTTTTCATACCTGGCCAAAAGTACTTCCTTCTTGCTGTAGCAATTGTCTTCTAATATCCTAGGTGACCAGAACATGGAGCTTGATGGATTTCATCCATAACAACTCTCCTCAAATCTGCTACCTTTGGAATATAAATTCTTCCTTTATTAGTGAGAAGTCCATCTTCTTCCAATTTATATCCTTCATACCTCCTCTGAAGACTTTGCTCATACAATTCATCACCGGCAACATGATTTGCAATCTACTGCTGCAAATCTGATTGGCAAATACTAAGAGATGCCACATGCATTTTCTGTACCTTCTGGATGAGTGCATTAGCTACCTTGTTTTCTTTTCTTTTTATGTGCTTGATTTTGAAATCAAACTCACATAAAAATTCTAGCCATCTTGCTTGCCTAGCATTCATAGTAGGTTGACCAAACAAATACTTCAGTCCACAATGGTCTGTCCTGAGCTCAAATATTCTACCGATCAAGTAATGTCTCCACAGCTTGAGAGCATGTACTATGGCTGCAAGGTCTAGATCATGAGTGGCATGGTTATTTTCATGCTCCTTCAACTTTCTTGATTTATAACATACCACGTGGTTGTCCTACATAAGGACCCCTCCAAGCCCTTGTCCACATGCATTGTACATAACACAAAATCTTTCTCTGGGTCTGCAACCTTAAATATTGGTGCACTCATGAGAAGATTATTCAACTGCTGGAAGCTTTCTTCACACTTCGAAGTCCATTTGAACCTTATCCCCTTCTTCTCCAAAGAAGTGATGGCATGTGCAACCTTGGAAAATCCTTCAATGAATCTCCTGTAGTATCCTACAAGTCCCATAAAAGATCTTACATCTGTCACATTTCGTGGAGTAGGCCAATTCATAAAGGTTTCGATCTTCTCAGGGTCTACTGATATACCCTCTTTTGAGATAACTTGACCCAAATACTGAATTCTATCCCTGTAGCAGTCACACTTGCTCAATTTTGCATACAGGTGATGTTCTCTGAGCACTTGCAATGTCAATCTCAAATGCTATTCATGTTCTTCCTCATTCTCGAAATAAACAAGAATTTCATCAAGGAAAACAAGAACAAACTTGTCCAAATACTTACTGAAGACACTGTTCATAAGGCACATAAATGTAGCTGGTGCATTTGTGAGACCAAATGGTACCACTACAAAATCATAATGTCCATACCTTGTCCTGAAGGTTGTCTTATGAGTGTCTTCATCCTTGATTCTCACCTGATGGTAACCAGACCTCAAGTCAATATTGCAAAATAACTTTGCTCCTCTCATTTGGTCAAAGAGGTCATCAATCCTAGGCAAAGGATTTTTATTCTTCACAGTAACTTTGTTCGACTACCTATAATCAATACATAACTTGAGGGTACCATCTTTCTTCTTCACAAATAGAATCGGTGCTCCCCAAGGGGACACAATCGGTCGGATATAATTCATTGCAGAGCTACAAATACCAACACCAGAACCAGCTTGGATTCTAGAACACCCACACACAACCAACACAAGGAACCAACCCTTTCTCTGCAACGCAGTCCTCCGACCCTGATCTCCCTTCCAGTGTTATTCAGGGGTTGTGGAGAAGAAAACCAGCTCAGTAGTTCTATCTGTGTGGTTCTCAATCCACCAGGTTTATCATGCACCTCAGGCCTCATTCACCACTCCCATGTAGTTCGAGGGAAAAACCACTGCATGCAAGCAACCGAACAGTTATTCAACTTTTACAGGGAAAAGCATAGTCAAACAGAACGTAGGTACTCACAGAATTCTTCAACCAACACCACCATAAAAAGGGAAAATACAACCAAGCAAATCGTGGGAAAATAGCAGCCCAATTCAACTAGGAACCCACAGCACACAAAACCCACTGCAGTTGCTGGGAAATCTTATACAAACCGGGAATGGAAAATACTAGATTTACAATCTCTACGTGAGAGACAAAACACAACCCACAGAACTATGGATGCCATTACAGCCACAATTTCAATGATGGAAATAACAAAACAATACGCAGTCTGAAATTTGTTGAAAAAGATACCCAAAACTATGCACGATCATGAGGATGAACACAACAAACTAGAAATCAGTGAGAAAGAAGGAAGGCGAACCCCCAAACCATGAATTACAGATATTTTAACTCAGTCCGTGTGAAGAAATTTAACGGACTCACAATCTGAACAGTGAGCAGACCATCCGCGTGACGTGGAGAGTGACAACAGGCGTGGGCGTGGTCTTTTTGCCAACAAAACGCTGCCCCAACTAACAATAGAATAACTAAGGTGGTGGTGAGAAAAACAGAGTGGTGACACATGGCTCTTCCCCTATGACTCAATGTTCAACGTTCCCCTTCCTTATCCTTTGGAATCATGCCCCTTCTCAATTTAGTTGCAGTGAACATAGTTGGCTAGGTTATTAATTAAAATGCACATTTACATGACGTCACAATTTAATATATGCCATATGTCCCGATATACCATCGGTAACCATTCCAAATTTGAAACATAACATAACCAAATCGATGATGGGGCCTTGGCCTTTAGCTCCAAAGTAAGATTATTTACAATATATGTATCATGTATATTTAATGCAAGCGAGGTAAAAACCGGGGTGTTACAGTTGTATTTGTCCAAGAGGGTTTTTCCCATTATCAATGCAGATAATTTCCCTATGACATGAACAGTGGGAGGATCCCTGGGTTTCCTTCCTGGTTTCCTTGTACACAGATCCTGTATAGTTCTAGCTTAGATAGGTACATCTTGAAGGGCCCGAAGGAGTGGAATTTTAACATAAATATTTTTAACTCTCCTAAGAGGTTAAATTGAGGTTTTCCCACTACCTTTGGTAACATTACTCTTTCAGGGTATGGTGTTCCCTAATCAACTGTGTAGGTTGTGTGTCGATAAATGTGTCTTTTGTGTCTCAGTCATCATATTAGTAGGATGTTCAGCATGTTAAATAATGGGCGTCGTTGTATTGGATAAATATTGTGGATTCATCCCTTCTTCAGGCACAGAGGATGGAACATCCTCAATGATCAAAGGCTCCACTACCTTTCCTGATCGTAAGCGAATATCATTGCAGGGTACAGGAGTAATGGAGTAAGCAGGCATGTTGATAGTATCAAACTGATCGACTTCTTTATTATTTGGGTTAGGGTTAGGTTGAGTAGGTAGCTGTGGTCGTATCGACATATCGGGAACAACATTATTCTAGAGTTGCAACTGCAACTGCTAATAAGGCTGATGATATTGTTGAGGAGGGTATGGTTATTGAGGAAATGTTTGATGTGGAAGCTATGGAGAGGGTTGGTTATGGGAAAACTAGTTCACTGGATGGAAATTATTCCATCCAGGAGACCAATAATTTTGTTGATTTGGTGGTTGTGGTGGTTGTGTCCAAGGGTTCCAGGAGTTAAAATTTTGCATTGAAGGTTGAGAGGGGTACCATTGAGTATTAGAATAAGATGAAGGGAATTGTGTATTCATATGCTCAATATTATTCTAATTATTTATGTCATTTGAAAATGGAAACAAGTCTAGAGTCATACCTTGATTTTGAGGCTGCAGGGGCTTTTTTGTGAAATAAGGTAAGTTGGTTCCACATTTGGAGTTGATTCTTGTAGAACAACCTTCACTTGAGGTAGTGAAGGGAGTTCTTTTGTGTCATGGTTTAGCTCACATAGCTGACACACTTCTACCTTGTTGAGTGGGCACTCCTTTAGAGGGTGGTTCTTCCTACATCTAGGGTAGAATACACCTAGTGTGAGATACTCTATTGCTTGTTTCTTCTTTGCCCTCAAGACATCTATTTCCGAGGAGATGGAGCTCATCATTTCTGTTTTGAAATTTTTAAGGATATTGCCTATCTCTGCATAGGTGGCTCCCCCATTAGACGATTTTTGTGTTCTGTCAAAGACATCATGTTCTAATTTGTCTCATTTTTCCCATCTGTTATTCCTGGAAGATCCCCTGGAATACCTTTTTCACAGTTCCATGATATTTTCAAAGGAATCCTTGGAGATATACCCCTTTCCTAACAAGTTTAAAATGTCTAGGAAATCATCCCTAATCCCAAGAAGTAGGATTATTTTGAGAACATATAACCCCATATTAGTCTGTCTAGCTCTCTGCACATTATATAAAATCCTTTCAACAAAATCATTCATACTTTCATCGTCCTTCTGCACCATTTTAAACAGTTCTTCTCTCTTATCCTTGGTATTGCAATACTCCTGATATTTCTCCAGGAACACCTATTTCATCCTGTCCTAGTTAGTGATAGTTCTACCTCCCAGGATCATAAACCAACGTAATGCATTGTCCTTCAGAGTCACAGGGAAAAGTTTCAGCTTCTGTGCATTGGTGGTGCAGTCATAGCTGCAATAGAGGATGTCAAATTCGAAAATAAATTCGTCTGGATCCTCTGTTGCTTTTCCATAAAAGAGAGGTAACACCAATGGCAATATATTTTTCATGGGGGCTACCCCTTATGGCTATTGAATTGGGAATTGAAGTGTACCAATGGTCCCTTCAGGCGGGGAATTACCCTCATGATAATGATTTTCTCCCATTTCTTCTTCCTCTTTGGGATCGTGTCTATTGCTCATATTTTCCTCTGTTTTATCCTCTTCGTCCTTCCACTAGTCATTGAATTTTTGATGGAACTATGTCCACTCCTCTTCAATCACAACCTTCCATTTAATGTGATAGATCAAATCTCAATTAGCTGATCCTGCATTACTAACTCTATCTTCCTCTGTAGGTGTATCCGGGGGTGTTGCAACTCCTGGAGTGTTCTCCATTGTAGAGACTGATGCTGCCACTCTAGGGGTGATAGGGCTTCTTCTGATGGGTGTTTCCTGATAGCGAGCCCCAGTAGAAGAATTGGTTCTACCAACCAGGTCATCAATGAATTTTCTTCTCCTCAATGTTGGATTTTTTCCACGGCCTCGACCACCTACAACGTTAGTGTTCTGTGGGGTTCTGGGATTTATAATATGTTCACGCTGTACACTTATTGTATTCATGCAACTTGAAACATGCAAACTAAAAAAAACTAAAGAATAATGAATAAAGATAATTATTGGATACAACTACAATAGTGTCTAATACTTATCCTCCCCGGCAACGGTGCCAAAATGTTGGGAACCCTATATGCAAGTTAATTAAAACCAACATACAGAGTGTTCAATATAAATTGTCAACCCATGGAAGTCTCTTATTTCAAGGATAATATGCACTATATATGCTTCAAACACTAAGTAGCTGATGTTGTAAATAAATTATCCTACCTTCTTTTTCAACCACACTCATCCCTTAATCTAATTTACTTTCTCAAGGATACAATCACAAGTACCTTATTACAATTCTTAATCTAGAATTAAAAGATTCAGGAAATAAAATCTAGATTAATTTTGCAGACAGTAAAATCCCTAATCACCAAACTATCTAAAGATCCATCCAACTATCTTCATCTAGTTTATCTAGAAATTCAAAGTATAGGAATTAAATTCATCCATTCTAGAAATTCAAGGTATAGGAATTAAATTCTGCAATTATAAATGCAAAGGAACAAACTGCAAAGATCTAAAGAAAAAAGCAATTGAAAGAACTAGGGATGAACAGGGCTGTTACAGCTATCACACAGTTGCATAAAAGAACGTTAACCTATACAGTTGACTGACACACCACACCACTGCAGTTTTACAAGAGATGCAATTACTGATCATTCAAATGGCACAAAAAAAGTTGATAACTGTTGCAACTTACTATAAATAAAGAAATTTATTACACAATCACGCAACAGAATAAATAATATACCTAATTAACTCAGCAACCCCTATGGGAAGGAGGGCCCAGCATTCACACAGAGATGCTGGAAGTAACACACGTTAAAACATCGAGATCTAAAGAATCAAACTCCTTGTATTAAAAGTGGTAGATGAGCAAACAATCTTAGTCACAAGTCATACAATAATTTGGTTAAAAATTGAACCCCTGGCTTGGAATAGTTCCCAGTATTTATACAATTACAATCATAACATCTTCCTACTATTATCGGGAACCCATGAAGATATCTGATATTCAGGCTGCCCTAATTACGATGAGATGTTATGGTTGTCGCAAGATGAGAACAAGGGGTGGCAGGAGCAGGGGGGATCCTTCTGGATCTCGGTGGACATATAGAACAATCCTTTGCTTGGGGGTTAGGGAACATAACCAATAATGAAGCAGAGTGGCTGGCTCTTCTTCAAGGTCTACAGATTCTTCAGCCTAAAAACTATCAAAAGGTGCTAATATTTGGAGACTCAAAGCATGTCATCTCTAAATTGATCAATGGATACCCATCAGGAGAAATCAATTGTCACCGCCTGCACAATAAAGTAAAGCCTCTTATGCTCAAATCCTATGAGCCTCTTCACATTCTTCGGAACAATAACTCTGCAGCGGACATTATGGCCAATTTGGGGGCATCACTCCAGCAAGGCTTTTACAAGCAAAATGGGAACCCTCCCATCCTTAAACATGTTCTGTAATGATGAATACGGCCTCCCCTTGGCAACAATATTCTCGCATGATTTGGAATTTTCTCAAACATGATCTATGTCTTAGTCTTAAGACCTCTCCCTCCTTTATCATTTTCTTTCTTTGTCCTTTTGGTCCCCCTCCCAACCTTCTCCCCCTTCCTTATTTCTTTCCCCTTTCCTATCCTCTTTGCCTTCCTCCTTATCCCCCATTCTTCATCCCTTCACTCCTCATCCTTATCCTTTTCTCCCTCCCGCTCTTATCCTTTCAGTCTCTTTTAATTCGCAGCCCTCACCTCCTCGTCGTGTGGCCTCCTCAACAGTCCCTTCAGCACCCGGACGCTGCTGTTTTAATGGCCTTAAGGCCTTGGGTAAATGGAATTAACCTTTCATACGCTCAACGTCTCCTCCATCTTTATCCCATGTCTTCTCCGGGAAGCAATATGTCTCTCCATTTCATCCCTACCCTGAACCCTGGTCTTCATGAAGCTCTGCGAATTTTGTAGAAGGTAGTCATAGGCATTGGTGAAGGGTGGTTGCAAGACCTCCTCTGGAAGGTCCTCCCCCTCACACGCTCAGTAGTGAAGGAGCGGCTTGCTCTTGCAGCCTTCTCCTATTGTTCATGCACTTCCCTTTCAGTCTCGCGGGATGCCACTCTTAGCTCAGGTGTTATTGCATTTGGAAATTGGGGTCGAAACCTGGTTCTTGGCTGCCGCTGCTCGGGGTGGCAGGAAGGTGCCGTGGGCACTTTGGCCTGTCAAAATAAAGGAGAATTACCTCTATTCTAGGAAATTGTTGTGCTTAGTTTGTGTTTTAACCAATTCCCAGGTGTGCATCAAGACTGTTCTCTTGACATTTCAGCTCGTATTATTCGCAACCAATTTGCTTGGCTAAGCATCTTGGCTGAAGCAAGAAGAATGGCACAGGATGGAGAATGGGCAGGCATCATGGACATAAAAAAGAACCTGTGAATATTATATGAACTACTCGCAATCAATGTCATGGACAATAAATAAATGACCAAGGAGGTGAAGAGTATGGGAGAAACAGTGAGTTATACTTCTCTCCAGATAAGAAATCACGATGCTCGCATCGATGATAAGAAAATCAATCTCTGAGAAATCATGGGTAAAGTGGATAGGATACAGGAGGACCTCCAACGGTTCATAGCAATGAATCAGAGCAGCAGAGTAAATGGAGAAACCGCTGAAACTGTGCATCCTATGGAGGAGGAATCCGTAGTCCAACCAAGAAATCTCAGAGGCAAACCGTAATCTGCACCCCTCTTGTTATGGCTGAATGTTTTTCTATCTTTTATTATGTAAACAGTATGTAAGGGTATACACTACCCGCAGTTTTAGATGTTTTGAGCAAACCTTATGTAAAGTCCTTTGGAAAACACCATGGATAGGCTTTCTGTGCAGCACTTTTTCTATACACAAACTCTCTATGATGATGTTTCTGTAATGAATGGCTGTACACAGCCTATTTTATATAAACCCCCTTTATAGTTTCTATTTAAAAAAAAAGGATGAGAACATAAGATATAGGAAAGTTGTTATTCCAGCCAAAAATAATGATCATGATTAATTTAGAAGATACTCTGTGGATTGCAGCTAATTTTGAGCAACGGTGCACTATTTCCTTCGAATCTATCGCAGCCTGTTGTAGTTATTTTTTGGATCTCTCTCCACATATTTTTAGCAAAAGGAGGTTGGGATGACTCTCTTCTCTAGGGCGCATATTTCTATCGAAGAAGAATCTGATTCTGAGCATTTTCAATTTTTGACCCTACACTACTTCCAGAAATTAGGGATTTCCACAGAAGTGGAATTTTTGAGTGAGCCCAGGCTTGGATTCATCTCCTCCCCAAAATCAAAGTTTAGAGATCAAGTTCAAAGTTTTTGGTTGGGTAGAACTCCAGGAAAGTCAAACCCTAATTTGCTCTGAACTAGCTTTGCATAAATTCAGCTCCAGATCCAGTTCCAACGTCTTAACATGGCAAGATCTAAATATTTTTCATTTCCATTTGGCGTTCTCTATTAAGATGTCTCATCAGACCAAGCTTGATGAAAATATTGAGGGATATGATAACTTCCAAGCCTGGATGTATAGGATCTCCTTGGTCCTGGAAGAAAATAAGTTGGACTCTTACATCAATGAAGAGGTTCAAGTTGTAGAGGGAGATGAGGCTAAGGCCTTACACAAAAAGAAATTGGTCATGGATAAAAGGATTATTGTTGACTCAATCAAGGATCACCTCATACCATAGGTGTCCTCCCTAAATACACCTAAATATATGTTTGATTCCCTGACCAAACTGTTTGAAGGGAAGAACATAAATCAGAAGATGACTATGAGAAACCAATTGAAGAATGTAGAGATACAGAAAGTGGAAACCATCTAGTCTTACTTTACAAGGGTCTCTTAGATCAAGGAACAACTTTAAGTGGTAGATGAAGAAGTATAGAATGAATAAATTGTGATGACCACCTTGAATGGCCTCCCTAGATCATGGGACTCCTTTATTCAAGGGATCTGTGCCATAAAGAAGCTAGTCAAATTCAGTAGACTGTGTGAGGAATGCTCACAAGAAGAAGCTCAGATAGTAGCTCGAGAAGAAAAGATGGGAAGTGAATATCAAGCTCTCAAAGTACACTCCAAGAATATCAGAACAAACTATCACAAAGGTAATCCTTCTCACTAGAGAAGTAATCTTATAAGATCTAATAATGATTTGTCTAAAATCATATGCTATACATGTGATGAGAAAGGACACTATGCTAGAGAATGTCCTAGAAACAAAAATGGCTCTCACAAGAAGAAGGGAAGCAAGAAAAGACATCATGCTCACACTGCAGAGAATGATGAACCTCCCAGAAAGAAAGCTAAAGAAGAAAGTGATGATTCTTCTAGTGAAGAAGAATATGTTCTGATTTTTTCCTTCACAAGCACTATTACACATGGAAGCAATGATTGGCTCATTGATAGTGGGGATTCCAAAAACATGATAGGATTCAAGGAATCCTTTGTGAAACTTTCCGAACATGAGTTACCTCACAAGGTGAAAATTGGAGATAACTACCAGTATCCAATAAAAGGTAGAGGTGAATCCTCCTATAAACTAGATTCTAGAAAGTCTATGAAGATGAAGGATATCCTCTTTGTACTAGGACTAAAGAAGAACCTTCTCTTTATCTGTGCATTGGATGCAAAAGGCATGAGGGTTGCATTTATAGATGGCCAAGTCCTTATGTGGCCAAAAGGAAAGACTATAGATGATGCAATAGTGAATCGAGAACAAGAAGGAGGACTATACAAATTGAAGGGCCACCCAAAACAAGCCTTGGTCCATGACTCAGTAGAGCCAAATGAACTTTGGCACATAAGGCTTGTGCATGTGCACTATAGGGAACTACCACTTGCAAGCAAAGTTGTTGAAGGTCTTCCAGAAATACAGGAAAAACATGACGGTGTCTACAAAGGATGTGCGAAAGGAAAGAAAACAAAGAAGACATTTCCAAGTACAGAGACGAAGGCAAAAAGAATCTTGGAAATCATTCACTTAGATGTATGCGGGCCAATGTTATCCAGTTCATTAAGCGGGTATGTATACTATGTTTATTTTATTGATGATTTTTCTAGAAATACATCGATATACTTCTTGAAGAACAAAGATGAAGTATTCATCAAGTTCAAAGAATTAAAAACCTTGATTAAGAATCACATGGAAAAGAATATCAACATCTTTTGATCAGATAATGGTGGACAATTCATAGCAAATGAATTCAAATAATTATGCAAAGATTTAGAGATTAAGAGGGAGTTTACCACTCCATATAACCCACAACAAAATGGGGTTGCAAAAAGGAAGAATAGAACAATCATGGAAGCTGCAAGGCAAATGCTTCATGATCAAGATCTTCCCATACATCTATGGGCATAAGCTTCCTGAATAGTTGTGTATGTACAGAATCATACTCCACACACAGTAATCGAGAACAAGACACATGAATAAGTCTTCTTCAGCAAGAAAACAAAGGTCAACCATCTCATAATATTCGACTGTCCTTCTGGAAAGAAGGGTATATTTGTGGGATTTAGTGAAAGCTCAAAATATTACAGAATATACTTCCCATGATTCAAGAATATCGACATTAGCAAAGACATAACATTTGACGAAGATTCGGCCTACAAAAAATAGAGAAAGAGACCAATTGAACACTCTGAAGAAATAGAAGTACCCAGAATCTATAATACAATAATAAACGAAGTAGATCCAGAAGAGGATCGAGAAATGAAAGAACCTCAGGAACTTGTAGATCCACCTCAAGAAATGAATCCTGATAAGAGGAAACATGCATGGGTACGAGAGGTTATCCTAGGTGTAGAAAGATATGGGGATCCAAAAGAAATACATAGAGAAAGGAAGAGAACTAGGTCCTACTTTGGATATGTATCCCTATTATGTGACATCATTGATAAAGAACCTTGCAACTATGGAGAAGTGGCAGAGATGAAAGAATGGAAGGATGCTATGATCGAGGAGTACTAGTCGATCATAAAGAATGATGTCTCGGATGTTGTCCCTATACCAGAGGGGAACTCTATTGTGACTTCCAAATGGATCTACAAGATCAAGCATGCTACAGATGGTAGCATAGAGAAATATAAAGAAATATTTGTGGCTGCTGGCTTCTCCTAGAAAGAAGGAATATATTATGAAGAAAATTTTGTACCTATAGCCAGATACACTTCCATTAGATTATTACTTGCTCTAGCTACAGTAATGAAATGGAAGATACACTAGATGGATGTCAAGACGGATTTCTTGAATGGTGTAGTGGAAGAGGAAGTGTATGGGGAGCAGCCACTTAGTTTTGAGACACATGACAGGGAGACTCATGTGTGTAAATTAAACAAATCCCTGTACGGTTTGAAACAGGAACCTAGGACATGGTAGAACAAAATTCACAGCTTCCTATCCAATTTGGGATTTACTGAGAGTAAAGTAGATTCCAACATTTACTACAAGGTTGAAGAAGGAAACCCAGTGATACTCCTACTGTATGTAGATGATCTATTTGTAACAGGTATGGATGGGTTGACTGATGACATAAAGAGGAATCTTGCGAGTTCAAGATGAAGGACTTGAGTATGATGCACTACTTTCTAGGCATGGAGGTGTGGCTGACTATGGATGGAATCTCCCTAGGACAAGGGAAGTATGCAGTAGAGATCCTGAAGAGGTCCGGTAATGATGGACTACAAGGCCATGACCACAGCTATGTCGTCGAACCTAAAGCTATTAAGTGATGCTTCATCAGAGATGGTTGATGCTACTATGTATTGTTAGATGATAGGGTCCTTGATGTACCTGATGAATACAAGACCATATATTTACTTTGTTGTGAACACATTGAGCCAGTTCCTGACAGATCCTAGACATGTTCACTTGATTTCTGCAAAGCATATTCTGAGGTACCTGAAGGGTATAGTTGATTATGGGCTCAAGTATGAGGCAAATCAAAAGATTAACCTAGAAGTTTATGTTGATTCAGATTGGGTAGGAAGTGCCATTGATAGGAAGAGCACTTTAGGATGCTGCTTCAATATGGGATCAAGTGTGATCTCTTGGTTTAGAAAGAAGCAGTCTTGTGTGGCACTGAGTACAGCCGAAGCAGAGTATGTTGTAGCTTGTTCAACTAGTTGTGAGGCGGTGTGGCTAAGGAAGCTACTATCTAATTTGTTTGATCTCTAGTTGGATATTAATTGTATATATTATGACAACCAGAGTTGTCTGAAGTTGTAAGAGAACCCAATGTTCCATGACAAGTCGAAGCATATAGAGATCAAATATCACTATATCAGGGATATGGTGCAGAGAGGAGCAGCAAAGCTCCTATATGTTGCGACGGACGAGCAGATAGGTGATGTAACTAGAGTGAAGTTTAAGTACTTCAGGGAGAATCTTGGTGTTCTCTAGATCGAGGTCCCTTCCAAGGGGAAGTGATGAGTCTGTGAGCCCTTCTGAAATGGTGATAGTATTGGTTCCTTCCATGGTTAGTTTTAAGTGCAAATCCATTCTGATATGACTGTGGGATTGGATCCCACATGATCAGATATAAGTGCAGAGACATTTTGATATGAATGTGGGATTGGCTCCCACATGATCAGATATAAGTGCAGAGCCATTTTTAGATGACTGTGGGATTGGCTCCCACATGATTAGATATAAGTGCAGAGCCATTCTGATATGACTATGGAATTGAATCCCACATGATCAGATATAAATGCAGAGTCGTTCTGATATGACTATGGGATTGGCTCCCACATGATCAGTTGTAAGTGCAGAGTCCTTCCACGGATGGTAGTAGTTGTGTCCTACCATGCCACTAGTTTTAAGTGATGGGCCCTTCCATAGATGATAGTAGGTGTGTCCTATCATGCTGATGGTTGTAAGTGTTTGTCCCTTCCACAGATGATAGTAGGTGTGTTCTATCATGCTGATGGTTATAAGTGCTGAGAATTTTCACAGATGATAGTAGGTGTGTCCTATCATGCTTGCGAATGTAAGTGCTGGGCCTTTCTGACATTGTTCTTGGATGTGTTACTCGAATGTTCGAATGTAAGTGCTATGCCTTTATGACATGGTGGTGGATGTGTTCCTCTCATGGTCATATGTGAGTGCTGGGCGTGCCTTTCTAACATGGTGGTGGATGTGTTCCACCCATGTTAAAATGTGAGCTATGTTGGGTGGGCCTTTCTAACATGTGGTTAGATATAAGTGCTGAATAAGATAAATACCTACATGGAAGATAGGCCTACAACCGACATGAAAAAGGGTTGACTCTATAGAAATTCCTATGACGAGAAGAATTGAGAAATAGAACCATTTGACAGTGATGATATAGCGGTGATGATCCAGACTTGATGAAGATCCAGTGATGATCCAGACTTGATGAAGATTCAGTGTTGATCCAGATTCGATGAAGATCTAGTGATGATTTAGACCTGATAAAAATCTAGTGTTGATCCAGACTTGATGAAGATCTAGTGTTGATCTAGATTCGATGAAGATCTAGTGATGATCTAGACTTGATGAAGATCTAGTAATGATCTAGACTTGATGAAGATGACTTGATGATGATCTAGATGATACATAGAAGAAGGCTTGTGCTAATAAATTGTGTTGAGAGAATACCTTCCTAGTTAAGAGGGAGTGTTGATGTATTTGTAAATTTGAAATGTATTCAATTTTATATCTTATGTATTGTACACCAATGTTTATTCCAAAAAATATTTGTAATGTAATTTGAGTCTCGTCATGCCCCAATGTTTTGATCAGGAGATTCAATATTGTAAATAAGTCATGTAAAGTCATAGAGGGTAACCATCCCTATTGTTCAAGGGTTAAAGTCCCCGTAGTTGAGGGGCACTAGGGTTATTAGACTCTCCTAGAGAAGTCATCTCTAGTGATTTATTTTCAAGTTAGGAATTAGTATAAATAGAGAGTGGTCCTCTCTATTTTGAATACACATTCACTCACACTTAGTTGTAGCGTATAATTGAGAGAAAAAGAAGTAGCTAGGATAAGAGAGAGAGAGACTACTGCTATCGGGAGATCATATTACTATTTTTTGGGTTTTACTTTTGGTGTTGATTATATCTCTGAGAAAGTTGTCGGGTTTTCTCCTTTATGGTTTTCCCGAGGAAACGATTTGTGTTTGTTGTCTCTTGTGTTTGATTGTTGTTCTTGTTATTCTCTCAGATAAGATACTAAGGTCATATTATTGAAATAGATATAAATATAACACATATGCCACTAGCCCTTTCTTGTCCAGTATTCAAAAGGTCCACAAAATCTAGGTGCTAACTTACCACACCTACCTAATNTTTTCTTTTACTCTCAAGTAGACATGATCGCCTATTTGAAATTATTTATCTTTTCTTTTCCGATCCGCATAAATTTTATGGCGGTCTTGTGCTTATTTAAGGTTCACCTGGACCTTGGTAACGAGTTTTTCCAAGTCCATTAATAAATTAGGCCATAACAGGGGTCGATCCACTGGGCTATCCCAAGTAACTAGTGTTCTAAACTTCTGTCCATAAAGTACCTCAAAGGGACTCATGTTAGCGGAAGTTTGATAACCATTGTTAAATGCAAACTCTACAAGATGTAGGTAGTATTCCCACTTAGTGGGGTTGTTCATGACAATTATCCTAAGCATGTCCTCAACAATCTGGTTTACTGTCTCTGTCTGCCCGTCTGTCTATGAATGATAAGAAGTACTAAAGTTCAACTACGTCTCCAATCTGAAGAATAAAGATCTCCAAAATATTCATGTAAAATTAACATCTCGATGTGAGATGATTGCCTTGGGTATCCCATGCAATCTAAATATCTCCTTCAAGAAGATATCAGCAATGTTCACTCCTTTGTAAGTTGACTTCACATGAATAAAGTGTGTTGCTTTTGACAACTTGTCAATTACTATTGGTTCTGGAGCCCAATCTTCCAGATCAAAAGATATCATTCATTCGTGTTTGTACCCCAGCTTTACTGTACACTTCTTCCCGCTGCCTTGGGGTTCAGGGGAAGCGCCCCCAAGAATTTTTTTTGGGATGTGTCTTGACAACAATTACACAGATCCATGGTATTGGTTTAACCGTAGTATTTTCCCATGGTATTTTTCCCCTATAAATGAAAGCATTGTAACATGGTTGTGTATGGTATTGTATTGTATTGAAAACAATCTCTTTGATTGTGTGAGAGAGAATGTGAGAGCGTGAAGAGGAAGTGCATCGATTTTTCTACAGGTTGTATCCCTTCATCTTTCTAGACTATAATAAAATGAATGAAAATTTCTTTGTGGATGTATCCCATTGTTTTGGTGAACCGTGTTATATCTGTGTCTCTTTGTAATGTGTTTAATGTGTTTTGCATCGTGTTTAATGATTTAACTTTATATCTATTATTTCTCTGCGGTCCTATTTTCTAACAAATTACTACAAAAATAGAATCATTCTGCTTATTACTTTTCGGTATACCGGTGATAAAATCCATACTAATGACCTTCCACTTCCATTTTGGAATGGGTAACAGATGCAACAATCTCGAAGGATGCTAATGCTCAGCTTTGACTAGTTTTCATTCCTGACATTTCGTGATGAACATCACAATGTCAGCCTTTAACTTAGGCCAAAAAAAGTGTGTCTTGATGGTATATATCATATTTCGATATCCCGGGTTACCCGAGTAGGTTTCCCGAAGAAATTTTGTGAGGATGCTTGAGCAAATGTCCCCTCCTTCTAGAACGTACAATCTATCCTTGGACCATACTAGTCCACATTCGTCTACCTTATATACTTTTTGTTGTTGAAACAACCTGTCCTCTTGGAATTTATTGAGGATTTCTACATATAAAGGGTCAACTCTATTGGTTGTTCTAATCCTCTCATGAAAATATGCATCAGTTTGACTCAAATTAACCTCATATATCATATGAGTTCGTCTGCTCAAAGCATCGACAACCTTGTTATGTTTTCTCTTAATGTACTTTAGCATGAAATGGTACTTACTAAGGAAATCCAATTACCTAGCTTGCCTTGGATTCAGATCCGATTGATCGAATAAATATTTCAGACTCATATTGTCTGTCTTCAAAAGGAGATTCCCTCCCATGAGGTAGTGCCTCCACATCCTCAAAGCGTGGATGATGGTCGCTAAATCAAGATCATGCCTGGGGTAATTCTACTCATGCTCTTTTAAATTTTTTGATTCATGACTGATCGCATGATTTTTCTACAAGAGGACTCTTCCCAGTCCTTCGTTTCTTGCATCCACGCAAACAATGAAATCCCCATTAGGATCCACAATTTGTAGTATCGGAGCGGTCATCAAACGCTACTTACTATTTTGAAAACTTTCTTCGCACTTGGCAGTCCATGAGAACTTATTTTATTTCTTCTACAAAGAGGTCATGGGGAAAATGATTCTCAAGAATTTATCAATGAACTTTCAATAATATCCGACTAATCCCAAAAAGGGCCTAATGTTAATGACACTAGTAGCGGTAGGCCAATCGTTTATGGCTCTAATATTTTCTGGGTCCAGAACTATCCATGTCTCGGAGATAATGTGACCTAAGTACTATACTTGTGGTTTGTAAAAATCACATTTACTATACTTAGCATAAAGCTGGTGTTCTCTCAACACTCATACTACTATGCGAAGGTGTTATTCTTCTTATTATTTATTCTTGGAATAAACTAGGATGTCATCTATAAAGACCAAAATAAACTTATCCATATATTTATTGAATATGGTGTTCATCATACACATAAAGTTCATGGTTGCATTGGTTAACCCGAATGGCATCACTACAAACTCGTAGTGCCCGTACCTTGTACGAAAGGCAGTTTTGTGAGTATCCTCGTTGCGAATTTGTACCTAATGGTACCTAGATCGTAGGTCAATATTTGAAAATATTTTGGCTCCTCCCACCTGATCAAATAATTCATTGATCCTAGGGAGTGGATAACAATTCTTGATAGTCATTTTGTTCAACTGACAGTAATCGATGCACATCTGCATCGCACCATCTTTCTTCTTTACGAATAGTATCGATTCTCCCCAAGGGGACACACTGGGTTAGATATACCCTTTCTATATCAAATCCTACAACTATAGTTTGAGTTCCACCAACTCAGGTGCACTCCTGCTGTAAGGGGCTTTGGAAGCTAGAACTGATCCTAGTGTCAGCTTGATGGAAAAATCTAGGTCTCGTTTCGGAGGTAATCCTGGGATTTCCTTAGGAAACACATCTTTGAATTCTTCAAGCATGGGGAAGTCTCAAATGGTTGCTGCAAACAACTTGCAGCCATTCCTAATGCATTTGTTTTCTTGTAAGGCATATATTTTCCTTACATAAAATTTCTTTGGAATGCCCTTAACCTTCACTTGGTTCCCTTGGCTATCTATACACAAGATTGACTTGTGTAAAAAATTGAGCATAACATGGTGCTGATCCAACTAGTTCATGCTGATAGGTATATCATATGATCCTAAGGGTAGGATGTTCAGGTTTACCTTTGTAGGAAAACCATTCAATTTTACTTCACATTCTTTAACTATTTCTAAAACTTTTCGTTTCGTACCTATGTCTAATTGAACTAGCCAAGGTTTATCATGCTTTACTCCACCTATTTTTCATACATCAACAATTTTAGGAAAAACGTAGCTCTGAGAAGCATCGAGATCAGTAAGTATTAAAATAGAAGTGTTCAAGATCTTACCTTCTATCTCAACCATGGTAGCTTGATGTTCTGCCTATCGGCTATCCAATACTACATAAATCCATGGTGTTCCCACTATGTCCTTGATGGTTGGTTCTTCTTGTAATTTATGCAAGACCCCATTAGTCTTGTTCTTACAATCTCAGGCATAATGAGGCCCACTGCATTTCCATCACTTGATCTGTAGCGGGGTGGCATTGGATCCACTTGCTACTAGCTTGTTAACATTAGGAGATGGTACATATGGATTTGTACCATATTTGTTGAAGTTCTTGTTCACTGGAAATCTATTATTTTGATTTCTGTATGGCTGGATCGTGGTTACAAGAAAAGTTCTTATACATGTATTTGTTTGGGTTCATGTTTTATTGTTGTGGTTTCTCATGCTCATAGCAGATGTTTGTGCCAAAAATTGTT
>LPNX010074964.1:54721-85934 GCA_001517045.1 Pseudotsuga menziesii | reverse complement strand
AAAATTAAATAAAATAGGTTTTAGGGTTTTAAAAACTTCATCAGCAAGGAGGAAATAAACATCCACAAGCTAATACAGAAATGAATCATGCAAGTTGGATAAACTGGGGATCAAACACATCCCAATAAGACATAAACATTACACATGAAATACTAATTCCACCCACAGGCTACAAGCATTTACATGAATAAAACTTTAAACAAGAAATGAAATTGTAGACTGAGCAATCAAACAGATCAGAAATGAAAAAGCATGAAAGGTAAAAGGGCTTATCAGTTTATATATAATCAATAACAGTCATCCACTTACATAAGAGTTATAAGTGCTAGCTTGAGAAATCAAAGCTCCAAAAGCCTCTCCTTGAGTGAAAAATCCCCCCCTCAAAACAGTATGTTTGTCTTCCTTTTATCATTACAAAAGTAAAGTACTTCCATAAATACCTTCTAGGTCAAAATTTGAAACAGTTACATCAATTATTTACATGATAACTCAAAATCTTTAAAGATAATTAACCCAAAAATAGCAAATCGGATTTGGGGAAATTTGGCGAATTTCTAGAAATTTGGGTCTCAAAGACGCCTTCATATCTCTCGATCCGAAACACCTGTGTAAAAACTGAGAGAGGTTTTTTTAAATGAGTATGTTATGAACAAAAAACTCTCTTGGGTATTCAAAATTTATCTTAAATTTATTGGAATCAGTTCTACAAAGTTGTGACTAAAACAGGAAATTATTAAATAATTCAAACCCTGAAAATATGACACAAAGATGAACTCGAATATCTCAAACGATAACCGCTGTTGCAAAAATTAGAGAGGTTTTTGTGAATGAGTCTATTTTGGAAGAAAACCTCTTTTGGTTTTCCTGAATTCATTTCCATCTCCTCATAATCTGCTCCCAATGACAAGGACAAAAACAGGAAAAACAGAGCTGCTACAGGAATCTCCTCATGAAAATATTTGACAAAGGACTCAAAATGAGAGTTAGATTATAAATCAAAACTTTGAATGAAATTTTATTATAAGTTTTTGAAATATTAAAGATGTACATATTAACTAATAAGCCCAAAAGACAAACCTTAAAACTAAAATAATGAAATGATTCAACCATTAAAACCATTAAATCCAACCAAATTTATTGATTGTCAAAAATTATTAAAATCAACATGAAATATAAAATCATTTTAAACCAACGGTTGAAAATTAGGACAAAAAGAACAGATAAACTAAGAACAAGATCTAGTTATAACAGCAGAGTTTGGCCCTGTGCGGCCTGGTATCCAAAGTTTTTGGCATGTGGAATTCAATCATTTCTTGAAAGTTGGGAGGGAGACATCCTAAAAAATACTGGATATTTACCTTTTCATCCTTAATGTATGGTACATAATGTAATAGATATAGAAATATGCTAATAAAAGTGTCCATAGTCATGGACCCCATATGTAGCTTGTGGAACTCTTTCACCTTTTGTTCAAAGAACCTTTCTGACATATACTTTTCTTGGAATATTTTTTAGAAGTTATCCCAATGTATTTCTCTTAGCTCATCTTTCATGGTGTGTTTTAAATCTCTCCACCACCTTGCTACCTTTCCATTGAAGTTATATATGGAAAGTTGGGAATTCATCTCACTTGAGTAGTTATGCACTTGGAAATATTTTCTTATATGCAATAGCCAATCTCCATCTTTCTCCCTAGTGTTTACTTCACCTTCATAGGTCGGGGCTCTTATTTTTATAAATTCCCTTTGAAGAATGTCATTGCTTCTTTGCTTCTTTTTGCATGGAGAAAGAGAGTTATCACTGGAATGACTGTGATGGTCTCCTTTGGGTGCTTCAGGGGTACGTTCCTCTTTTTATTATTCTCTTGGGCTTCTGGCCCATTTATGGTAAGGTTCTCTTTTGGATCTGTTTGTGTACTGAGTAGGTTTACCTTGCGGGATTCCTCCCATCATATTTCTCAGTAATGCTTCATTTATAACTTATTGTTCTTTTTTTTTGTTCTGAATATCTTTTCTGAAACTTTGGAATTCTGCTTGAAGAATGTGTATAGTCTTCAAAATATCAGAATTTAATTCCACCACCACTTTTGCATTCAAGGTGGGGCTTTTCATCTTTCCTTGCTGGCTGTTATCTTCCTCAATAGTCATAATCTGAATTGTTCCGTAAAAATTCTTGTAATTTAAAAAAAAAATAATAACAAGAAAATTTATGTTAGTAACAATAATTTTAATAACATACTTTTTTTTCTTTGCAGCGAATGCTTGGTGTGCCCATAGGTCTCTTAGTATTGAAACTGGCCTTTGATACCACTTGTAATGTCCCCAAAAATGGAAATTTTTTTTTTTATTAGGCTAGTAAAAAATACCTATGCTGGACATTATTGAACTCGCAGAATATAACATACACTAAATGTACCACTCTTTGGTCGTAACTTGTTCTTACGTTCTATCATCTTACTTTCAGTTATGATTATTACTGTGTTGTTTTTAAGATGTCATGGGTCTGATTATTAAGCTATTCTCATGTTTATACATAGCTCTGTATGTGTTAGTTACTTGGTTATATAATTCATTCATTTCTGCATATGTTTACTTGTTATTTACTTGGTTCTAACTTAACTTTGTTCCTGGAACTAAAGTGGGCGGAGTGGTGGGACTAGTTCTCCCATGGGACTGTCTGAGAGGTAAAGTGTCCATGTGTCTAGCTAGATTACTTAGTTATGTTTGAACTAAGGCACCTATTTTGTTCTATGTAGATTATACTTAGCGATGGAGACTTGTTTAAGGAGTCTAAACATTTTGATCATTAAAATACCTACTAGTTGTTTTCATGGCTTCTTACAGACTCAACTTGATAACAAGGTAATTCCTATGTTTATCATTTATACACCTAAATTATGTGACACCTACTATTCATTATGTAATTACGGATCCACTATTACTATCTTAATCTATTTGTAATTCATGTTTATTGTATTAAAAGTATTAATACATATTTTATTTATTCATGGGAGGTTATAAACATTGGCTAAAAGACCAAATTTTTATTTTATACATAACAATAATACCATGGCATATTTCATATACCATGGTTCTAAGCTTCATGCTTAGGGAAATGGAAAGGCAATATTTTAAGGCTTAAGCCTAAGGAATATGTGGCATATGATATTATACCTTGTAATAAGATTCGGGGTGGCGAATTATACCATCTGGTTTGAACATTACACAATGGGGTTTAAGACTTTGCATGGGAAAGAGACCATCGATATTGAATCAATTTAAAACTATAGAGATGTGGGTTTTGGGTTGATAGTGGACACTAGGCTGGGGCCATTAATGTGTCTTGGGTTTTGGGGCAAGCCAAGCTTAGGGCTTGGCTCCATGAAAGACTTGGTCATTTCACTTGGCTTGATGTTTGTTTGGTCTCATCTCTGTGTGGTGGATGAAGGAGATTTCTAGGTTGACAGAGGTAAGGATTTGTTGGGTTTTAGCAGCATTGTCGTTATTTCATAGCTTTGCCACGATTGCCATATTTCTTAGTTGGATTACTACTGGTGGTTGCAGGTGATAGGATTAGCAAGGAGCAGCGTGGCTCAGAGCTTTGCAACCAGGTCATGGGTGATACCATAATAGCCACAATAAGCCTGTTACACAAGCTTACCCTTGGAACCTCTCGTCTTTATGGGTAGGTTTGAGTTGCATCATGTCGTTGTTTGGAGTTTTACTATGGGATTTTCGATTTTCCTTCGGGCCTGGGTTTGTAAATATTTGCGTTTGTAAATAATGGTGTTGTTAGCAGCAAATGGAGCCTTGGGAATTTTAACATATTTTGCGTTGTTTTTATGTAAATCATGTTTTTATTTGAGACTTAAAGCCTGGGAAGCACCATTGCTTGCAAGGGTTCATTGGCCCTTGGAACGACTGTGTAAATTATGCTAATGTGGTAGCTCACCAAGTTTTGAATACAGACCGTGTTTACTTTTTTGGCAATGGTTATTAAATTGGACTATGTATATAAATCTATGCTGCGATATTTTTTTATTAAGCTTGTGTTGTATGTGGAATTCATCTTCACGGTTAGTCTATGTATTGTTACCTCCATTTTTTGTTATTAGCTATATGAATGGAAATATAGTGACAACGAGAGGCTTGAGGCCCTGCCGTGAATGGCATGAGCACTCTTCCATGGAAGCTATGATAGAATAGAGGATTTAGGATTTAGGATTCAATTTTTAATGTGTAACATGGAAATATAGTTACATCGTGAGTGTAAACCCTTTGTTGACAGGGTTGCTGTAACTTTCGTTATTGATAGAGTTAGATAATTAGGAGTTTAATTTCAACGACTGTGATCATGGAATACAATGTAATGATTTTTAAAGGTCCACGATATCTATGTTAAAAGATTAGTTAAAACATAGGTCACATACAAACTGTGTATAGCGTGGCTTGCGTAATGATTTTGGGTTTTGGCTTACAGCCTGCATGTAGATAATACACCGTGTCTTTATAAAATATTTAAGGCCCATCAAGATCTGATCCTGGGTTGTGTACTATAATGAGGTTTTAATATTTGCATTGTTGTGATTGGTGAAAATAGAGGGTCCACAAGATTTGATCATGCGACCTCGTTGTAATTACTTGGTTCTTTATTTTTATTATTGTAATGTTTACTTTGTTAATGTTTATATAATGGATGTGAGTAATATTAGATAGGAATTATTTGATTATGGCATGTGATTATGCATTGTTTCCTTAAATATTTAAAGGGCTATGAAATTAAGTAAGACAAGAGATTTTATCTTAGACCGATGAATGGTCATGATACTTACTCTGTTTATTTGCTTATGATAATGTTATTTTAATGGAAATGATTTAGTAGTTAAGGTGTATTTAAAAATGCAGACCTTGAAAATTCGTTACTGCTTTATTTATCTTAGATTTAATGTGGAATATTTGTAGTCGCTACTTAGTTGTAAATATTGTACTTAGTAGATTGGATTTATGATTCTATTTTATATCTATTGAATCTTGTATATATATATAGTAGTTCAGCTGTATATAATAGCTTAGGTTAACTAGGATGTAATATTATACTTATATATATAAATTACTTCTGAATGAGTCTATGTAAATCTAAAACATGCCTCTATTGACAAATGGAATATGTCAGTAGAGTTATAAAGGCCAAAAGAACAGATAGGTAAACGATCTGAACTAAAACATAGTTTGTAATTAACATAGTTTCAACATTAAATATAATACAGGAATGAAAAAATAAGGTGCAAACCTTTGATAAACATTTATACAGGAATTAAATTGCAGAAGTAAACTAAAGAAATAAACCATGGATAAATCTAATATAAGAAGTAAAGTACATCCTAGGGTTATAATTTAAAATGTAAACCCTAGAAGATTTAAATAGAAATCAAACAAATAGGGTTAGAAAATGTAATGTGAATCCTTACCTAAAATCAGCTAGCATTTATCCTAGAAAAATAGAATATGCAGCCTAGGATCTCATACCTGTAATCTGAAGATTCTTTAATGGTTGAACCTGCACACTGAAATAATGAACATTAACAATTCATAGGAAGATCTGACCTCTGTATTAGATGACCAGATCACTTGGGAACTACCACGTTCCACCCAACCATGACCTGGAACCATTCTTGGTATCAATATGAATCCCGCCGAGCTAGAGTCCAACATGCAAGTAGCTTAGAGCTCCTAAGGTAGGGTTTCCTATCTGGTATATCATGTCTAGATCAGTTCTCCTTTTTCCTTGAAGGAAAATTGTTCTCTAAGAATTCACTTGAGAATAAAATCAGGTAGAATAATGACTCCCCAAAATATAGATCAGAACCCTGATCCTTTCCTTTGCTTGATACTTTATAGACATACTTTTCAGTCAAAGGGATAGTTGCATCAAGAAACCTAAAGTTCTCGATTTAAACCTTTCTAATTAATTTGGGGTAATTTTTAATACTTTAACTTAGGAACTTTCAACTAGTTCCTAATTAGACTCTTTTTAGGTATTGTACTATTTATTATCTTTTAATAATAAATAATAATGGATGGAGTATTCCTTTATTTCTTTTATCATTAATATTATTACTATATTTATTCTTTATACATACCATGTATAAAATATATAACAATCTAACATTCGCTAACATTTGTCTCTAGGAATCATATACCATGATCCCTAGACTTAATTACACTTCTTCATTAAGGTCAAGTAGGTAGATGGTTAGGTCTACTAGGCTATGCAACTCTAAACATCCTTGTATGTTGGAACATCCTTGCATGTTGGATTCCCTCGTATAACATGATAGTTCTTCATTTCTTGTTGAGAATACAGAAATTCAAAATTTCATTTAATCACTTATAAATAAGTATGATGAGATCAATATTTTTCTCTAGTCGTTTTCACTCGAAAGTTATTAAGTTCTTTTCAGTAACCCCTAGTGCTTACCAGATCCCATACTCAACGCTTAAATAGGGTGTTCCAACTTAGTGAAATTTTAGAGCTCTTCGCTCAACACTAATGCTAGGATGTACTTGTACGATACACCTACGGATACAATGGCCAAGGATCCGATGCTTCGGAGCTTATGCTCAACATCAACATGGAAGGCTACAAGGCTTATTACCAACACTTCCAATTATCTTTTCATGTGTTACAAAGCTTCTCGCTCAATGCAAATGTAAGTACTCATGTGCACTCCTTGCTCAACAAAAAACATCTCATCAATCATGTGCTTCAGGGTCCATGCCCAAAACAAAAAAGCATATATATATCATCAATAATTGGATTACACCCAAAATATAAAACAAATCATCAGTTTTATATGCAATGGGGTCTTGGGCCCAATATATCAAAATAAAATATCAATACAACAACATAATCAATGGGCTCATGCCTATAAGTGTTAGGTCCAAAATTCGGGATATTACAAGGAAGAATACATTAAAAAGATGAGACAAGAAGAGTATGGCATATGATTGGTTAGCATAGGAATTGCAAATTATTCGTTTGGAGATGTTTCTATAGAAATAGGACCAGATGTATGGTTGGCTAATCAAGAGAAATAAAGTGAGATGGAATTCACTACAAGTGGAGCTAAAGAAAAAAAGGTCTGCTAGATTGAAAGAAAAAACTCAGTACATATGACTTTGAGATATAAATTTCATATTGTAGGCTTGAACAGGGTCCTTTTCTTCCAGAGGCTAGTTAAACAGATATTGTAGGTGATTTTTTCAACACTCTGATAAGTTCAGAACTACCTAAAGATGATATGGTTGAGACTACATATGATGAGTCTTATTTTTTTAAATATAATGGGTTTTGTATGGCTGTAGGTATTAAAGAACACTTAGATGATGTGTTTATGCAGGTTGGTGAAGAAATGAAGTATATATAATAAATGGAAGAAATAGAACATTTCTTGATTGAATATGTATTCAATGACAATGAATTGAAGTCATCATGAATATAAAAGAAGAGATTTTTTTCTTATAGATGTGTATGAAATCAAAGGAAAAAGGGAACCATATAAGAGGATGGAGTAGGAAGAAGAAACATGATTGGCCAGTAGTATAGTTGTTTGAAGAAAATATTTGGGAAAGCATAGATGAAATGAAGCATAGGATGGATGCTCTGGAAAACAAGAACAAGAACATAATTAGGGAACTGACATAGGAAGATGTTCGCTATTATCAACGAGAACATGGAACCATGTTTAGAGAAGATGGTGTAGAAGAGAGACTAGTTGAAACTATCATGAAATATTTAGAGAGTTAAAATAAACAAAAGAATGCGTTGATAGAAGGAACAATTAGAGATGAAAATCCCAATGTTTTTGAAATTAATGAATTGTGTATGTTTACAAAAGTAACAAGTGATGAACCTTGAGAAGTTGTCATAGAGGTAAAGGAATAAGAGGAAATGTATTTGTTGGAGGAGCTAGTCGACTAAGTCGATCGTCCGACTAATTAGAGATTAGGTCGGCCACCTAACGTCATGTCGGTTGACCAAACTGACAGGTAGTTATTTGTAACTATTTGTAAATGATATATATTAGGCTGTTGAGCCAGATGAGAACTGGGTTCAGTTCTGTATATTATATGGACTCTTCTGTTATAATATAATCTGTTATTCTTACAGCTGTGTTCTTGTATCTTGTCTCAGATATGCCTGTATGCTTTTAAATGTGTATTATTGGTAATCCTTTGTGATCTGTGAGATTACAATAGTATCCATGTATTTATGACATGGATCAAAGCCATAATTTTTTTCTCTAATTGAAGGATGAGATGACATGGTATCAAAAATAAAATTAAGGGAGATCACTTATACATTTTTAATGTAAGATTGCTAACAGACAGGAAAAAGAAACAATGTTGTAGGACGTAGAAGAAAATTGGACTGTAAATACAACAAAGAGGAAGATGAAGATTGTTGTGGCATGCACCTTAACGGTCCTTAATTTTGGTAACTCCATGGTTTTTGTGGAAGCTTGTAAGCGGAGTTGCGACTCAAAATAGTCTTAGGAGTGTCAAGGTTGAGTCAAAGCCCTCGTTTTGTAATTGTCCATAATTTTCAGGTGTAAGCCCATGATTTTGTAATAGAGCACTTGTATAAATAGGCACTCATGTAAAGATGTCAAGATCATCTAATGAAATGAGGATCATCTGATGCGAAGAAGTTAGATCTATTTTTAGGTTTTAAGGTCAAGTCCCAGCTGTGTGCATGGACGACCTCTGCAGCTATGTGTGCAGAGGGTTTTTGTAAGGAAAGGAACTGCAGCTAAGTGCGCAGCTTAGAGATTGTAAGAAAGGAACTGTAGCTAAGTGTGTAGTTAGACTTGAAGGGCGGATCTGCTGTTGAGTGCGCAGATCAGAACTGTTGTTGTGTAAAAAGTTGAATAAAAGCGCAGTTTTGTGGACATAGCCCCTACACTGGGGGTGAAACACGTTATATCTTGTGTTGTGGTTCTTTTGTGTTGTTTCTGTTCTGGTTTCATTTTATGCATTGATAAGTAGATAATTGATAAAGTAAGATAACTGCTAAATAATAACTTTGCTGTGAATTCCCAGTTAAGGGTTAAGCAAGAAACTATTTGCTCATCTAAATGTGAAGCTATTTAAGTACAAGTTGAAGCTCTGCATTGTATGATTATTATTTTTTAAGGCTAAAGGTACAGTAATATCCCTCTTCTGCTTGCAGGAACCTGGTTCTGCGGCACCCCATAGCTGTTTCGGGTGAGACTGCAACCTGTTTGTAGGTTGTTGCCAAAAGGGCTAACACTATGGGTCTTTTTGTTGGTACGAAGTTAATGGTATAAACCCGGGTCTGCCCTAAAGCCCAACAAAGATAAGTAGTCTAATGAATTGTTTACCCAATGGAGTGAAGAAATAGATAATTTGAAAGTTTACGCCATGAATGCAATTGAAGAATACCAGGAAGAAGAAGAAGTTAAGGTACCCATTGAGTTAGTTATTTTTAAATTAATGATTAAATTTCATATGAAGAATTTGAGGAAAATGTCCAGCCATTTGAAGTTGTTATGAAAAATGACTTGAAGATGGTTAATGAAGAAAGAGGAAGACTTTCTGATTTCAATATGTATGATGAAGAATTAAAGCTAATAGAAGATTGGTTATTCAATCCAAGGACTAATAAGATACACCCTTTAATGGGTACAAACATATAAATGCTTAGTTGAAACATTGAAGAGGAGAAGATGGAAGGTCAACACATAGAGTTTTCTTGTAATGATATGATTTTATTGCACCATCTAGTATATAATAGCAAGGAACTAGAGGAAAGACTAGATATTGCAATAGAGAATGTAAGGATGCTGATGGTGAAGATGTCTTGGAAAAATACATGAAGAGAAGAGCAATATTTTCATCAACAAAGCAAGAAAAAAAAGTAGCAGTAGGAGATAGATGGAAAAGAAAGATTGCAGAAGCAAATCCATTCGAGCATTGCAGCAAAAAATATGGAAAGCAAGAAAACTCAAAATGACAAAGATAGAACAACATGACAAGAGGGATGGCCAACTAAAGAATAAAGTTGGGGATCTTGGAATATTGAAGACTAAAGATTATGACCAGGAGGTCATATTTCTATCTACCAAGGAAGTCTGATGTAGGAGCATCCTACTCTCCATGCAAGTACAAGTCCAATGTTTGGATAAAACCTAGAAGGGGTCTTTATTTTTGGAATGAATGGTTCTTTAATGTCATATTGTAAATATGCTTGATTTACAAGTGAGCTTCTATATAGATGATGACTCATTTAGCTAATTGATTAGGTGGATGATGAGTCATTAATACAAAGTGCGAGTAATGTAACAAATCCCTCATATAATGGAAGAAAATCATAGGATATGGCTTAAGAGTTTTCCTTGGTTAGAATTAGCTGGAAGGTTGGTGAGTATATTGAGGACCTGAACTAGAATTGGTTCATGAAACAGACTGTATATGTATGTGAGCATACGAGGCATAGGTGTGGAAAAGTCAAGGAGAAATCATGTCAATATAGCTGGTTTTGTTTGTACAATAACTAAGAGGATCAGAACATGGGTTATGAGCTAATTGTGAATTTACAAATTCCTTGTATTGAATGAAGGAAATAATGTTTCAACATATCTTTGTGTAATCACAGTTCTATATGAGTGTATGATTTTGTGATTTGAGTACTTAATTTGTCATTGTTAATGGGTGATGGATCTTTGTATGCATAATTTGAATCAGTGCCTTTAAAGATTCATCCGTATGTATATTAAATTGAGCACATAGATCTATGGACAAACACACAAATCACAAGATAGATCACACAATTTACTTAGTTATTGAAAAATGAAATAGTGAAAAAATGGCTTGCAGCTGTGAATGATTTTCATTAATCAAAGAGTAATTCGATAAATAATTACAATGAAGTATAATGGCTTAAATAGCCACATGCAATTTGAATCCACATGAGGAAATTTGAATTGATTAGACTCTACTTGACTATAGGTAATTAAGACCTTGTCTAAATCACTGTCAGAGGACTCAATAGTTAACTGACCTTGTTTAAACCATTACTGAAGTTCAATGGAGTTCTAAAACACAACTCAAGTGTCTAATTCAGTGTTGACTAAGGCTAATTGACTGTGGTAGGTGAGAAATGCACCTCTCCTGCATGCATCCATGCAAACCTAGTGCTAATTGAATGTATAGGACAAGAACTAAATGTAACTGACTCCTAAGGCAGCTTGACTAGTCACTAACTCAACTCAACTGACCTTGGTTGGTATCGACACTCCCAGTGGCTCCTAAATAGTAGGGATTGGTCTAGGAGGCTCTAAATTGATGCATACAAGTGCAATCAGTGGCAGTAGGTCTCAATTAGTGTTCTCCAAAATTTAGTAATTGAAATATGTGCCCCAATTAGGTCATGGACCCAATGGTGCTAGTGACTAAAAATGGACTGGATGGACTCCCCATTTAGACATGACTCTTGATTTAGAAATATGACCAAATTGGACAAGGGAGGATTAATAATCCTAAAACCCCCCTTAAATGCTAACTTGGACAATCTATGGGCCCTGGTAACTAATACCATAGGTCACCAATTACATCAAGTAAAATAAAGTCATTGCTTAACACAAGGAGCTAGGGAAAAAACCACATGGAAAAAAATTCCCACCTCTAATTAAGTAGGTAGAATCAGGACCAATCTAGTTCCTTTGTGCATAGGTATCCTGGGGCCTAGCATGTGAACCTCTCTATCATTATTTCTCAAGGAATATTCCTCTTTAGAAGAAGAATGATATGCTCAACTAAATAAAAAATATAGACAGCTGCTGGAGGAAGACTGGACCCATGTAGAGCAATTGAAGTCAACTGATAAGTGAGAAAAGGTTCTTGAGGAGTCAAAAATTGTGAGGAAAACTCAAGAAACTGATATGTTGCAACCATGAATAGAAAACCATGAGTGGTAAAATCATCCTCATGTGTTAGGAGCAAGTGTTTAGGCAGATGAAAAATGTCTTCCCCTTTACTAGTTCTGTGAGGAGATGAGCATGTGATCAATGGTAGAGAAGAACTGGGACTGTTAAGAGTGAATGCTTGAGATACATAGTCTGATATGGCTTCTGAAATAGATAATTAATCACATAATAAAATATCAGAAACCTCATAAGAGGAAACTAACACCAAATCCCCAGCGACAGTTTTGAAGAGAAATTGCGGTACTTGATTTTTCACACCGGAATTGGTGAGAGAAGCTACACGCATAACTGAAAGCTCTTGGATTTTAAAATTTGAACCAAATAATATCATATCAGAAATTAAATAAGATCTAAATAGTTTCACAACAGATCCAAAATTGTGAAATGAAATCAAATCCCCAGCAACAGTTTGTAGGAGACTTGCAGTACTTGTTTCTTCACACCGTTGATGAGAACAACTACAAGCAATACTGAAATATTATGAATTTAAAATATTAAACCAAGAAATATCATATAATATCCAAATAATATCATATAATATACAATAAGTTTCATATCATATCCAAATAAATGGTCAACCGAGACAGTAGATGCACAGCGTTCTCCTTCTTCAAAATTTTGAATTTTGGTGCATGCAATCCTACAGGAATTTGTTGGAAGATATAGATCATGGGGAGCGAATGGATCACTCTATTAATCTGATATTTATTCCAAAATATCCAAGGTATTACATATTTTCACACCATTAGAAACATTATAGGGGTAAGAATCAAATTTCTCTTCACTTTTGGAAGCAATTACTGGAAAATTTTGCACAGAATTCAAAGGAAAATCATCGGTGAATGTTTGCATGGAAGTGCAGCAGTGTTTTTCTTCAATATCAGAGATTTGAATGTATTTTTCTGTTTCATCCATATGAGGAGATGAGATATCAGATATCTCATGAACTTTCGGAGCATTAGGAGAAGGTGTCACTGCAAGGAGACTGTCTTCAATTCGAATTGACTGTGTAGAAGATTCTGCTTCTTCTTCATTTTGAACAACTTCATCAGAGAGAGTGGAGGCTGATATTTTTGGATAAATGATACTTATGGTGCTGTATGTGCTCTCCAAGTGCTATTATGATCCTCATCAATCATTCCAAAGGTTCTGTCCAATTTTGTCCAGAGTTCCATTAGGTCTTCAATAGATGTACTGAGGTAGCGTAAGATAGGAGAAAGACCCAGTGTTATTGTTCCAAAAGATGCATCACATTTATTCAGCCAGTAATTCTCACTAAAACACTTTTCACCATGTCCAATATACACCCCATATATACCTTGTCTCATTATAGATGCAATCATGTTCTTCTTCCATTTTGAATAGTTTGTGAATAGGGTGAGAAGAGGAACTGATGAATCCATTTCGAAGTTGTACCTGCAAAAACACAAAAGGGGCACTGTAAGGTTGAACAGCCTACACATTTTAGGTTTTCAACACACCCAGCATAGTTGATCAAGTAATCTTGATCAACAATTCCATAACTTGGGGTATTAATTGGTAAACCTTCTACTTCTAGTGCAGAGCTGGAAGGAGCAATTTTGCTCAAAAATGATCCAGTAGTAGATATAAGGAGGAGAAGTGTCTTGTCCTCCAAGGATCTGATACCATATTAAATTGAGCACAAATATCTATGGAAAAACACACAACTCACAAGATAGATCACACAATTTACTTAGTTATTGAAGAATGAAACAATGCAAAAATGGCTTGCAGATGTGAATGATTTTCATTAATCAAAGAGTAATTAGATAAATAATTACAATGAAGTACAATGGCTTAAATAGCCACAAGCAATTCGAATCCACATGAGGAAATTCGAATTGATTAGACTCTACTTGACTGTAGGTAACTAAGACCTTGTCTAAATCACTGTCAGAGGACGCAATAGTTAACCGGCCTTGTCTAAACCACTACCGAAGTTCAACAGAGTTCTAAAACACAACTGAAGTGTCTACTTCAGTGTTGACTGAGGCTAACTAACTGTGGTAGGTGAGAAATGTGCCTCTCCTGCATGCAACCATGCAAACCTAATGCTAACTAAATGTAGAGGACTAGAACTAAATGTAACTGACTCCTAACTTAGCTTGACTAGTCACCAACTCAACTGAACTGACCTTGGTTGGTATCGGCACTCCTAGTGGCTCCTACATTGTAGGGATTGATCTAGGAGGCTCCTAAACTGATGCATGCAAGTGAAATCAGTGGTAGTAGGCCTCAATTAGTGTTCCCCACACTTTACTAACTAAAATATGTTCCCCAATTAGGCCAAGTGGACCCAATGGTGCTAGTGACTAAAAATATACTGGATGGACTCTCGATTTAGACATGACTCCTGACTTAGACATATGACCAAATTGGAGAAGGGAGGATTAATAATCCTAATAGTGTATGGGTACTTGCATAAATGATGTGATTGTTGTGTAAACCCTTCGATAAATGCCTTGTATGAATGAAAATGTGAAGGTGTGTGAGGAGTGAAGTTCGAGGTTAAACCTCAACAAGAATAAGAAGTTGAGTTGTGTGAAGCTGAATTGAAGCCATGGAGAAAAACCCGATAACGGGATCAATCTTGGTGATTGTCAGGACAGGAAAGAGCACAAGGAAGAAACAGAAGCACAAGCACAAGGTAGGAAAAACAGACAGGTGATGAGGGAAGAGGTAAAGGAAGGAAGGGAAGTGCAGAGGAGTGAAATATGCAACACAAATAACTAGCAATAGAATAAAATAATAATATAGAGAGCATGAGAGAAAGAAGTGTTTGAGATAGAAAGACATATCTCAAAATAGTTTGTAGTCAAGTCGTAGACTGCAAGGTGCCATATATTTCTCATGCCAAAAGAGGAGCACCTTGGTGGTTTTTACTAAGATGGGTTTCACATTATTTCTCGCATTGCATGAATGTTGAATGTTGAATGTTTGATTATCTTGCATAGTTTATGGTTATTGCTTGAATGAATGTCACAATTCCGATAAAAGTAGTGAATGAATGAATTATTAAAGACACATCGAAGAATTGGGTATTATTTCATGTTTATTTATTGTTAAGTTGTAATACTGTCATACCATCATCATTTACTATTAAGGAATCATTTGCATCGCACAGTTGTAGCAGTTGTTAAGTTGTCAAGGACAAGGTTGTGTCACATAGTTGCACCACTTTGTCGAGTAGTAAAAGAATCCATCCTTCAGACTATGTCCACCTCCTTGGTCGTGCACCAAGGTACTATAATCCATCGCATACTTTTCTTCACTCTCGTGACCTAGGTTCAACAGACCCATGAAACCAACAAAACACCCAAAGACATCGGCCATACGGAGAAAGCTTATCCAGCAACACCTGTGAGGCAAGCGCAGTCTCACCCAAGATATCTTAATGTGTGACTTCCAGAACCATGTTTTCATAGTCGGTGAGGGATTGGATTCCCTTGGCGCATGACCAAGGCGGTTGATAGAGTTTGAAGGATAGATTCTTTTACTACTCAACAGAGTGGTGCAACATAGTGACATAACCTTGTCCTTAAAAACTTAACAACAACCACAACTGTGTGACGCAGATGATTCCTTAATAGTAAATGACGATGGTGCGACAGTCTTACAACTTAACCATAAATAAACATGAAATAATACCAAATGCTTCTTCTATGATTCTTTAGCCATTCATTCTTTCACTTCTTTTATCGATATTTCGACATGCATTCAAGCAATAACCATAAACAATGCAAGATAATCAAACATTCAACATTAACCATTCAACATTCAACATGCATGCAACATGAGAAATAACGTGGAAACCCATATGGGTAAAAATAGACAAGGGATTTTTCATCTCGTATGAGAAATATATGGCACCTTGCAGTCTCTAAATTGACTACAGACTATTTTGAGACATGTCTTTCTATATCAGACTCTTCTTTCTGTCATGCTCTCTATTTTATTCTTTTCTTCTACTCATACAGATCCATAGACAGCCCGGATCAACTATTCTACTTTACTATTTGCACACTCAGCTGCATATTCCCTCTTACAAAATGGTCTACACACTCAGTTGCAGATCCACAACTCAACAACATATTATATTATCATACTTCTCTATGAACCAACAACGAAACCCTGTACAAAATGGGTTCTTCCTACTTATAGATTCTACAAGACCACGTAGGTTCGACTCAGTATAGCTTATTTAATACAGTCATAAATAGACATAAAAATGTCTTATATTACATTTATACATTCCACAACTAGCCACAAAAAAGTCTTTCATCCCATTTTTATAGGTCATAACTAGCCGCAAAAACCATCCTTTAGCCTTCCACCGACTCAAGCTACCACGATCTTCTTGACATGTCGCTTCCTACGCTTTAATCTTGTACCTTCCTATGGCCAGCCTCTAATCTTCTACTTGCCTATGTAGATATGATTTTTCCTTTGTTGCACTGATCCACGTCACAACTCTCTCCTCTACTCTTCCTTTCTTTCCTTTACATCTTCCCTCGTCGTGCGTCTATTTTTCCTTCCTTGCGCTTGCGCTTCTGTTTATTCATTGTGCTCTTTCCTATCCCAAAAATCCCCCAACACTCACATGTGACTCTTCCCAAGCCATTAATAAAAATTATGATTCTGGCACAGGCTGCACTCCAGTTGTTATGGAGAAAACTTCCTATGGCTTGGGGTGTACCACAATAGACAAAGTAACTGCCAAAATCAATCCCTTCCCAATATGCAAGATAAATAAAACATATAACACCAAAGGATCTCAAAACATAACTTATTTTGGATGGTTGATGTAGATCCCCATTGATCTTTTCCAATCCCACTTGTGTTAACAATTTTCTCTCTCAACAATCAGCAAACAAGACAAGCATGGTATATAATGGTGTTAGACCTACTCTAGCATATATATTAAATAATGTATAAGAAATTAAAAGCATCCATGGATTCAATATTCATTTAAATGCAAATCATTGGATACGAAAATATATTTCTATTAATATAAATTAGAGATTACATGAATGAAAACCTCTGTCGACACGTCTGCAAACCGAAGAAACTGAGTCCTCTACCTTGTCCTCCACCACCTCAATCCTCCATCTCTCGATAGCAAAATCATAGGTAAATGCAATCTTGGGAAGAAAACCAAGTTCTCTAAGGGACAAAGGGATGCATACTCAAGTATAAGCAAGCTACAACAACAATGGACTATAGTTTTCTTTCTCTTCAATTCTCCTCCTTTCAATGTATCCAAAGGGTTCATTATATAGTGCTTTAATGGGGTAATGGAAGGTCAAATCCAAGCAATCTTGAGGCATATGGAAGGCCAAGAGACAAGTGACTTGGATCCACATCAAGGAAAACTCCAAAAATATTTTTCCTTTTGCACACATCCCGATGTACGCGGGTTTAAGGGTTATATTCATGTGTATACGCGAGAAAGGGTTTAAAAGTTGCGTATGGCAAATAACATGTGTTTTTAGGGATGATATTGGAAACATAAAAGGTACAAAAATGGTCCATGGGGTCCAAAGAGTCTGTAGAGGGATAGGGAAGGCCATAAATGTGTGATCTACCATGTGTGGTAAAATCAGTTATAAGAGATGCCCCCTAATGTGTGAGGTCAAAGGGGTGATACAACGGCTGAAATACATTATAAGTCCATCCCAAAAGTGGAGTGATGAAGAACCAGGTGGAGGAAACAGCCATCCAACAATATAGTACAAATATCTATGCATATGACTACAAATACATACAACAATTTCGGATACATAAGAGTACAATGGTCGTGAATAGGCATGATAAAAAAAATATGACATATGTGGTCATCGCCACGTACAATATAGATAGATCATAATCTCCATGATGAAGATATACAAAGGATCATGATCTCCATGAAATATGAATATATACAATGGATCTAGATCTCCATAATGGCTAAAGATATCTGATATACGCTGGAAATAAGTCTTGAGAGCTAAAATCTCATGAACACTAGCATGATCAAGGAGGTAGAATATCAGAAATGTCACCAATCTAGAAAGTATTCTACACAAACCGCTACAAGTACATGTACTACTATGTAAATAGAGGTGTCGAGGTCGAACATAGTAGTCCATCATCTGATTACCGTTCATTGATGTATACTATTAACAAACGCGAGATCACCCATTGATAATGAAAATGAGAAATCAAGGTACTAGAGTGCAATCTAACAAGTGTGAATAAATGTGTTGAGGTTGAACACTTGAAAGAATCCATCGATCAGGGAACATTGATGTATTCCCAAAACTATCGATGGCGAGAGAACCTACAATTGATGACTGTAAGTCTCAAGGGACTCAAACGACTCTAGAATCCTATCCCATAATAAATGATCTGAAGTTGATGGGATGAAATCTGCTGGAAGGAGGGCATTAAGGCATCCACCATCGTCCAACACGAGGTACTCAGCAAAGCTGTATATTGTGGAAGGACTCGATCATAATGTACTCAAACTAGTACCAGTACCGAGAATGGCCGACATGGAAAGTCAATAAAACTGAGGAATGGCCGACTCAGGCTTCAACTTCCTTCGAACAAGAGCATAAAGGTGAAAGATGACTGAATCTAGGTAGCATAGACTCAATATACAAAACTGGGAGATCTATGTGACAGAGGAGGCATTGACAGAGGCTCCATAGGGACTTGAAGCTTAACCAGTCGATGGATATAAACTCAGAGAAATTAGTACATCTCCTAAAGTCAAACTATTAACCCAACCAATGAATGTGATGTACATTACTCTGTTTGAAGGTGACATGACTCAATTATGTTGGTTGTGGAGCCTAATATTCTAGATCTAGAGATATTATTCATTTGTGTTTGTAACCTAGGTGTATTGTACACTCATTCCCCCTGCCTTGGGGTTCGGGGGAAGCACCCCCGAGAAAATGGGGGTCCGGGGCCGGAGCCCCCGAGAAGAAAAAATTTGGGATGTGTGTTGGCCAACAGTATTGCAGACCCATGGTATTCAGTTAACCCTAGAATTTTCCCATTGTAATTCCCTTCTAAAAGAAAGCATTGTATAACGACTGAGTATGGTATTGTATTGTATTGGAAGAGAGATTGTGAGAGTGTGAAGAGGAAGTGCAGTGGTTTTGGTGTAGGGTGTATCCCTTCATCTTTTTGGACTGTAATAAAAGGACTGGCAATTTCTTTGTTGACGTATCCCATCATTTGGGTGAACCACATTATATCTATGTCTCTCTATAATGTTTTAATGTGTTTTGCATCTTGTTTATTGATTTAATTGTATATTTGTTATTGCTCTATGGCCCTATTTTCTAACAATTAGTATCAGAGCCAAAAGCTCTGTTTGGTTGGTAAAATCATAGGAAATAACGATTCCTGGTTCGAGTGGGAGAAATGGTGAAAGAAGGAAACTTTAGGGTCGAAAACTTTAACGGCCAAAACTATCAGTTATTGAAGATGCAAATGGAGGGCTATCTTTACCAAAAGGATCTGTACCTGTCATTGGGCAGAAAAAAAAAATAGTCGATGGCTATGAAGGGTCAGGAATGGGAGGTTCTTGACAGAAAGGCACTAGGAATAATACAGATGTGCCTGGCTTCGTCGGTGGCCTTCAACATTTCGAAAGAAAAAAACAACAGAGGGTGTGATGAGCGCAATGAGTATGGTCTACAAAAAATCCTTGACTTCTAACACGGTATTTTTAATGAAGCATTTATTTAATATGAAGATGTTGGAAGGTGGATCTGTTGCTGACCATTTAAATGAGTTTAATACACTTACCAGTCAGTTAAGTTTTGTAAAAGTGAACTTTGATGATGAGTTTAGGGCTCTTCTATTCTTGTGCTCATTTCCAGAAAGCTGGAATAGCTTGGTCATGGCTATAAGTAACTCTATCCCTAGTTCAAACACTCTTAAGTTTGATGATGTTGTTGGTGTTATTCTTAGCAAGGAAATGCGAAGAAAAAGCACAGGTGAGACATCAGGTAATGCATTCACCATGGAGAGAAGAGGGAGACAAAACGAGAGAGGAAGGATCCCAAGAAATCACAGCAAGTCTAAAAAAGGAAGATCCAAGTCCATATTCAGAAAAATAGAGTGTTGGAACTGTGGTATGAAAGGACATCTGAAGAAAGACTACCGAGCACCAAAGAAGAAAGGTGAGAGGCAGCAAGAGACTACACATCAAGTGAATGTAGCAGGTGATGTGTTACAAGATGTTTTGATTCTTGCATTAGATAATAATAGCAATTACTAGGTAGTAGATTCAGGGGCTTCATGTCATGCTACACCCCATAGAAAATTCTTTCATGATTATGCTCAAGGTGATTTTGGTCATGTTTTATTGGGGGATGATGAACCATGTAAAATTGTTGGAAAGGGTAAGATACAGATTAAGTTAAATAATGGAAGAGAATGGATGCTAAAGGATGTAAGGCACATTCATGCTATGAAAAAAAATCTTATCTCAACAGGGAAGTTGGGAGATAGTGGCTGTTTGTCTACGTTTGGAGAAACATGGTGGAAGATCACTAAAGGATCATTGGTAATAGAAAAAAGATATAGGGTGGGTACGTTATATTTATGTCCTCATAATATTGATTATTCTATCTTTGTAGCTTCCACAGAAATAGGTGCAGCACTGTGGCATCATAGGCTTGGCCACATGAGTGAGAAGGAGATGCAGATTCTCCACTTAAGAAAAATGCTTCCAAATCTGAAGCATGTAAGTTAGGAATTCTGTGAGAACTGTGTTTATCGAAAATAGAAGAGAGTTAGATTTATCAGGGTTGGGAAACAAAAGAAGAGTGAAAAGTTAGAGCTTGTCCATACATATGTATGGGGAATAGCTCAGGTACAATCTCTTGGTGGCTCTCATTGTTATGTTAGTTTTATTGATGATGCAACTAGAAAAACTTGGGTTTATTGAATTAGACAGAAATATGATGTGTTTGATATTTTTAAGAAGTGGAAAGCTTTCGCTGATTATGAGACAGGAAAAAGGTTGAAATGGCTTAGATCTAATAATAGAGGCGAGTACTACGGAAAGGAGTTTGATAGTTACTGTTCACACAATGGGATTCGCAGAGAGAATATAGTCCTTGGAACACCAAAGATGAACAAAATGATCATGGAGCATGCTAGGTGTATGAGATTGCATGCAGGGTTTCCCTTATAGTTTCAGGCTGATGCTGTAAACACTGTTGTTTATTTAATAAACAGAGGACCTTCAAGCACTTTGGATGGTGGAATTCTAGAGAAGGCATGGATAGGTAAACACATAAAATACTCATTTTTGAGAACTTTTGGTTGTGAAGCATTTGTCCATATTGATAAAGATGATAGAACAAAGCTTGAGGCTAAATATAAGAAATGTACCTTAATTGGATACGGGGTTGATGATTTTGTTTATCGCTTATGGGATCTTAAAAATTGAAAAATCATTACGAGTAGAGATGTAGTATTCAATTAAAAGGTCATGTACAAAGATCAGTTGCAAGGAAAGAAAGAAGAAAAGGAAATCATAGAGTACACAATGCTTGATGAAATCAAAGAAAATGAAGTTCCAAAGGCATAAGAATATAAAAAGCAGCAGCAGGAACCTAAAACTCTTGCAACTGTAAATAAGTCTACCAAGTTAAGTAGAGCCCTTGAACGATTCTCTCCTTCACTATATTATTTATTGATGACTGATTCTGGTGAACCAGAATGTTATGAAGAAGCAATGCAGGTAGAAGCTAGAAACAAGTGGGAGCAAGGCATGGATGAGGAGATGGACTCATTGGTAAGAAAACAGACCTGGGATCTGGTTAAGTTTCCTATAGAAAAAAGGGCATTGCAGAATAAATAGGTTTACAGGTTGAAGGAGGAAGATGGAGGAAAGAAGCGGTACAAGGCTAGACTTGTTGTAAAGGGGTTTGCACAAAAGAAAGCTATAGACTTTGAGGAAATATTTTCTCTTGTTATTAAAATGACTTTAATTAGAACTATTTTAAGTCTAGTGGTGGTAGAATATTTTCATCTTGAATAGTTAGATGTAAAAACATCCTTTCTCCATGGGGATTTGGAGGAAGAGATTTATATGCATCAGCCACAAGGGTATGAGGTCAAAGGGAAGGAGAATTTGGTTTACAAGTTGAAGAACAACTTGTATGGCCTGAAGCAAGATCCAAGGTAGTGGTATTTGAAATTTTATAAGTTTATGAAAGAACAAGGTTATGATAGATGTCATTATGACCACTGTGTTTATTTGAAGAGGCTAGATAATGGAAGATATATTATCTTGTTATTGTATGTGGATGACATGCTTGTTGCAAGGTCCAACATGCACAATATAAATGTGCTCAAAAGAAAACTAGCTAAATCATTTGCGATGAAGGGTTTAGGTGCTGCAAAGAAAATCCTTGGTATGAGAATAACAAGAGACAGGAAAAATCACAAATTGACATTGTCTCAAGGTGAGTACATAGAAAAGGTGTTGCAAAGGTTTATAATGTAGAATGCAAAACTAGTCAGTACACCTTTGGCTAGCCATTTCAAACTAAGCAAGGATATGTGTCTAGAGACACAAGAAGAGATAGATTATATGTCCAAGATTCCCTATTCATCAACGGTTGGAAGCTTAATATATGCCATGGTGTGCATAAGACCAAATATTACACATGCAGTGGGAGTTGTGAGTAGGTATATGACTAATCTAGGTAAAGAGCACTGGAAAGAAGTACAGTGGATTCTTAGGTATTTGAGAGGTACTACTTCTCATGCATTATGTTTTGGAGCTTCAGAAACTGTTCTATAGGGATATGTTGATGCAGATATGGATGGTGATAAAGACAGCAGCAGGAGCACCACAGGGTATGTGTACTGTGGGTGGAAAAGCAATAAGTTGGATTTCAAAACTGCAACAGGTTGTTGCACTTTCAACAATAGAAGCATAGTGTGTTTCCACTACAGAGGCTCATAAGGAGATGATTTGGTTGCAGAGGTTCATGGAAGAATTGGGTAAGAAGCAGGAGAATAGTAGGATGTACAGTGATAGCCTGAGTGCCATTCATGTTGTAAAGAACTTAGCCTTTCATTCAAGCACTAAACATATACATCTCAAGTACCACTTCATAAGATCTATTCTAGATGAAGAATTGTTAAAACAAGAAAAGATACATACTAGCCAGAATCTTGCAGACATGTTAACAAAGGCAGTAACCAGAGAGAAACTGAGTTCCTACTTAGTTTTTGCTGGACTTCAAACATGAAGGTGAAAACAATAAATTTTCCAAGTCCAAGGTCTAGAGCATAGTCCAGCAAGTGCAGTAATGGTGGAGTTGCTGTGATCAATCTCCAAGTTTGAGATTGTTGGTTGTGGAGCCTAATCTTCCAGATCCAGAGATATTATTCAGTTCTTCTTCTACCCTAGGTGTACTGTACACTCATTCCCCCTGCCTTGGGGTTCAGGGCAGCACCTCGAAAAAGGGGGATTGGGGGTAATGGCCCTGAGACACAGGGTTTTGGGGGCAGCACCCCCGAGATACAGGGGTTCAAGGGCGGTGCCCCTGAGAATTTTTTTTTGGGATGTGTGTTGGACAATAGTATTGTGGACCCATGGTATTGGGTTAACCCTAGAATTTTCCCATTGTATTTCCCCTATAAAAGAAATCATTGTAAAATGACTGAGTATTGCATTGTATTGTATTGGAAGAGAGACTATGAGAGTGTGAAGAGGAAGTGCAGTGGTTTTGCTATAGGGTGTATCCCTTCATCTTTCTGGACTGTAATAAAAATATTGGCAATTTCTTTGTGGATGTATCCCATCGTTTGGGTGAACCACGTTACATTTGTGTCTCTCTATAATGTTTTACTGTGTTTTGCATATTTTTAATTGATTTAATTTTATATTTGGTATTGCTCTACAGTCCTATTTTCTAACACACTGCTGCCAAAGATAACATCTTTTCCTGTCATGCTTTTTGGTTTTTTGATTTTTTTTTGTTGGACTTTTTCAAATATTTTGAAAAGATTGAAAAAGAATAAAAGTTCTTTATAGTTACAAATCTATGAGGAGACAAGTGTCAAGGGGAAAACAAACTAGTTCCAAGCAGTGGAACATACCTATGCTCAATGCAAAGAAATATGTGTAGGACAACGACACTCGAGGAAAAGTCCCCTCCTGGTAAAAAATGGGGAATCAAGCTGCAAAAGATATGTAAAATGGCTCTTCTTAGCTGGACATGAGACAAGATCAGGCTATATGGACGATAATCAAAGTCAGGGAAGCTAGCATAAGGATCAATAAGGCCACCAAAACTCATGATAATGCAATTACAACTTGACATATGGGAGTCCTAGGGAAAAGGCCAGCAAAATTATCAAGAGGAGTATGAGGCTCTTGTGCAAAGTCATGGAGATACTATACAAAGGACTCCCACACCCTAAAGGAAAAATGTTGGCATGGGAAGCAAATGCAAAACATGAGCTAACTACAGTACCCATGTATGGTCAAGCTCTACCATTCACATCATGTCACTTCTAAAAGCAACAAGAAGGTTTCGTGAGAAGATAGAATGGGTTCATACCTAAGGTTATAATGAAATGGTCATAAGGTCATGCAAAGTGCAAACGGATGAAAAACCTAACCCATATGCTAGTTTAGACATAATACCTGAAATTGGCATTAATGGGTCAAAACCACGGTCAAATCCCGCTCAAAACGGATTCCCATTTCAGCTCAAAACTTCCAACGCGAATTTTGAGAGAATCATTCGATGAAATTCGACACCGTTTGATCCAAGTAACTCCTCATGTCCTCCTCGTCCTATTTCATGTAAATTTTTAAGTTTTCATGGTCCAATTAATTTTTTAGGCCATCCTAAGTTGTGTGTTTCAGCCCAAGCGGGTATCCGGGTTTTCTCAGCATATAGGGCTCGCCATATGTGGAGAAAACACCCAAACCCATGTACATACATGGTTTTTTTTAAAACAGACGCGTATGAGACCACAAATGAGGTTTTCAAGGGAAAATGATAATCAAAAGGCTTTTTTTTTGTGCAGGATGGTGTTAGAGTGGAGGGAGAGAGAACATGGTGATGTGGAAGAGGTCGTGCAAGGTGATTTAATGGCCCAACAAGCATTATGTGCATGTGGTTTGTATAAGTTTTGGTGTTTTGGAATCTTGAGGGCCAAACCAAGACTCCTCCAGCTACTAGTGGATTATTGCGATCTAGACTCTGAGAGTTTTCACATTGACGGGATGTCGCTTAGCATAGAAGTTGAGGAAATATACTTTATCATCGATTTCTCCCGACAAGGAGAGGTGGTAAATCTCCGATCTGGTGGACCAGGAGGTGGATTGACTATTGATGAGTACATTGCGGTGTACTAATTTTTGGGCACAGAAAAGGTTGGGAGCCAAATCCCGACAAACTCTATCCATGTTCTGGGACTGAAGGCCATACTATTGGCATTAGGTAGGATAGTTTGATTGGCTTCACTACATTAGGCCTCTCAGCCATTAATTTTCTATGCAGTGGAGTGTATGATACCGACAGTGTATGACTGGAGCACTGTGCCATTGAGCAACATGAAAGAACAGCTCAGTGACTGCAAAATGGGCAGGGTGTAGAAATTTGGTTTCGGAAGCATACTAAGCACGTTCTTCTTTGAGCAGGTACCAGGGATAATTTCTAGAGTAGAAATTCCTGCACACAGAGTTTGAGATCCGTCCCAATGACGTTGGGAAAATGTTATGCACATATTGGGTAGAGGTAGGGTGGCTAACCCCTACCCTGTAGACTTCTTTCCATGGTGGCAGAGGAAGATCATTGCCATTAATCATTACCCATATGTAGGGATAGACTTTTGTGGAGATTTGAACATGCCCCTACCACTAGGAGAGGCATATGGAGACATAGGTAATGAATGCCAAACCCACTTTTTAAGTTTTTTTTAATTATTAAATTTTTTGTGTTTTTTGATATATTGACTCAAAAGACATGTCTTGGCGTGATGACACATAGTGACAATCTGTCATGTGTATGCAGATGTCGGACCATGACAACTGCATGGTTTCCCTTGTCATCTACGGATGGGAAGAGGAGACAATATCATGGGTGCAGTTTTAGAGCATATGCTCCAAGGCATCCATACAAACTTCGTACGCTTGACGCACAAGGTACCTATGGTGCAAGTCGAGGACTTTCCTGTAGCCATGCAACGCCAGGTGGTTGGTGTACCATGGGCATGGGTTAAATTATTCCAATGGCTAGCTCGAGCCATAGTGTGCTACCATGATCATAACCCCCCTGCTCCTCCTTAGGCTTAGAGATCTGAGAGTATTCCTTTTTGTACGAATGTGTATTATATTTTGGTGGCTCAGAAGCCCCAATTTTGTATTATGACACTTATGTATTATGACGTCATTTTTTGGATGTTAATGAAAAAACTTTAATGATGATCGATTTTATTTATTTACATATGTGAAAAAATGTATGTTTGTGATATGCTTATGGTCTATGAGACAAATGCCAATCTAACACATAGTTAGCATATGATTCAGCAACTTGATTAAAAATTATTGAAACATGAATGTATGTTATATTCTCAAATTGTTGTTCTAGCAATCTCACACGTAAGAATATTCGTAATAATATCGGATCCCTAATACGATACGAGCCATTAAGCTGTGAAACCACTAACTGGGAATCAAGACGTACCTCAAGAGAGAGAACACCATGTGAAATGGCAGCACGCAATAACTCAATAATGACACTATATTCAGCAACATTGTTTGAAGAAGGCCATAAACATATGCCTCCTGAATACAATACTTGACCCATAGGAGTATAAATCACCCAAGCAGCCAAAGATGAGTTTTGAGTGTGACAGCTAGCACCATCGGCGAATCCTATGTAAATGGAAGACTCCATTAACATCTGCCATAAGAAATTAAAGTTAATCAACAAACCTAATCACCGTAAGAAAAACTAACTATGCAATTCAAAAAATCTACAATAATATACAACAATAATCCCTGGCTAAAGATCATGCATAGTATTTTTTAAGATAGAGCCCATTTCTAGGCTCCTCCAAGGTTGTCCCTTCATAATCCACTAGCTCATATGTGCCCTTCTCTAACACACATTTGACCATGTAAGGACCATACCACATGGGACTAAACTTCCCTACCCCTAAGGGTTCTTTAGCTTGATCCCACAAAAGGACCAAATCACCTTCACTGAACATCCTTGGATGGATAGACTTGTCATATTGGAGCTTGACGTGACGCTTATTTACTTCTAGAGCCAATAAGGCATCTCGACGCTACTCATTAAGCTACTCTAAGTGGTCTAAATGTTATTTCAATGTGGAAGTGTCTGGTAAAATCTCTATAGCTATCTTTAGAGAAGGGATTTCGCATTCAACCAACAAGACAGACTCTGTGCCATGCACAAGCTGATATGCAGAGAAACTAGTGGCAGTATTAACCATGGTTCTATAGTCCCACAAAGAAGGATATAACATGATATTCTATTCATCTTGCTTTGTGCAATGGTTCGTTGGAGAATGGACTTAAGTAATTTATTCACTGCTTCAACCTATCCATTCACCCGAGGGTAATCAGAAGAGGAGTGCTCCTACTTATACCCTAACTTTGAGGCCAACACTTCCGTCATTTTATTATGAAAGTGCCTACCATGGTTAGTGACAAGCTCTTTTGGAATGTCGAACCAAGTAATAATTTGGTTGAAAATGAAATGAGCGGTTGTCTCACCATCGGATTTAATTGTGGGCATAGCCTCTGCCCATTTCATGAAATAATCGACAACCATTATAATGTGATGATGCCCCCCAGCTGAAGCTAGTTTGCAATCCATAAAGTCAAGCCCCTACTTGTTGAAGGGACCGACAGTGACAATATGATGTAACAGGGCTGGATGTGAGCGCATATTGTGTGCAAAAACTTGGCAAGGGTGACACTTTTTTATCGCATTAAGATAATGTTTGAAGATCGATGGCCAAAAATATCCTGCTCTAAAGATTTTTTGTGTTGTAGAAAGCCGAGATAAATGGCCAACACATGCCTCTTCATGGTAATCATTCAGCACAACCTCAGCCTCATCATGGGTTAAACAATGATGTAAAATTAAATCTACCCCACCACGGTACAAAGTGTTATCCTCTATAAGGTAGTTCTTAGCTACATGACGTAATCGTCATCGCTCATCCCATGAAAGGTGAGTAGGGACCTTCATAATTTGCAAACATACAATGATATTCCCGTACAACGGATCCAAAGTTGAGATAAGTAAAATATGATCATTGACAAACGTATCCTCATAAACCTCTTCCTCCTCCAAACTTGGAAAATCAAATATGAGCTTTGTAAAGATCAACAATTTCTTCTATTTTGCTGAAACAAATTCAAGATCAAACTCTTGCAAAATAACAATCCATTTATTGTATTTTCCCCCAATGATCCTTTGGTGAAGGAGGATGTAATGTCTCAATCTCTGAACCGCATGAACGGTGGCTAAGGCAAGCTTCTCCACATCGGGATAACAGATTTTCGAATCAATAAGGTTTTGGTTCAAATAATATATAACATGCTCGTGGAGCTCCTCATCCTTCTGAACCAAAACCATACCAATTGTCTACATGGACACAGCCACATAAATCAATAAATCACAACTATAGTCGGGTGGACTAAGCACGGGGGCCAATGCTAAGGCTTGCTTAAGAGCATAAAAGGACTCCTTGGGTCACTCATCCCAGCAAAAAGAAGTGTCCTTCTTTAAAAGACACATAAATCCTTTAGTCAAGATGGAAAAATTAACTACGAATCTCCACAAGAAATTTTCCTTACCTTGCAAACACTGAAGGTGTCTAATATTACACGGGGGAGACAATTGAAGTATTGCCTCAACCTTTAAGAGATTGACTCTTATACCCTCCCTGGATACGATGAACCCTAGCAAGCAACCAACAGTCACGTAAAAGATGCACTTATGAGGATTTAAACAAACCTGGTAATGAAAACATATTTTGAATACTAATCTCAAATGCTATGGATGATGCGCTCTCAAACAAGAATGAGCAGAAAGGTCATCGAAATACACTTTGATAATTGTTTTGAGATCATGAAAATTTAAGGTCATAGCCTGCTGAAATGTAGCTACGATGTTTTTAAGGATGAAAGGAATCTTTTGATATGCAAAAGTACCCCAAGTACAAATAAATGTAGTATTATGTTGATCCTTGGGTTTGGTCTAAATCTGATTATACCTAGAAAAACCATCCATGAAGGAGAATACCTCGCTTCCCGCACACTCATCCAAAATATGATCAATAAATGGTGTGGGAAAATTATCCTTAGGACAAGCATGATTTATATCATGGAAATCGATGCATATACCGATCACTCTGTGCTTCTTATCAACCAAAATGGGATTTGAAACCCACTCTGTCAGGGGAACGAGATAGATAAAGCTGACTTTTAACAGTTTCTCTATCTCAGCCTTAATGGTGGGTGCTCTTCTAGGATTCACCACATGAAAACATATTCAAATTGGATTCACATTCGGATAGGTATTAATCTCATGTTCGACAATGCGAGGGTCAATACCTATATTTTTCTCATATGAACAAGTAAAGATGTCACAAAACTCTTTAAATAGCTCGGTATACTCCTTGATCTCATTAGGGGAACAACTCGCCCCAATATCGACGTTCTCAACTTTGCCAGGATCATGATAAATATTGATAGGAATAGTAGGAGATAAATTTCCCATGTTCCCGTCGGCCATTTGACCAGGAGAGATCAATGGAACCATGAGACTATCAATCTTCTCACTAAGAATCTCCCTAAATTCATCACACTCCATACGATCAAGTTCAGGAAGAAAATATGATCGGTGATGTAATTCTTTCGAAGGTGGCTCAACCCCAGACATGGCCTCAATAATGGCTTCATCCGATGGAAAAACATCGTCAAGGAAATCATGTACATGAGATGACTCAACTACCCATGCAGGAATCACATACAGGTCCTCCTCCTCCATTCGCAAAGAGGAAGGACTAGGCTCTCCAACTTGACCAATATTTTCTTGATATTCTACCATTGTTGTAGGTAACGGCACATCCATTTCGATAGATCAAGTTGAAGGACTCCGTGAAGGAAGAATCCAAGGATCTTCCCTATGGGTAGTGTGAAAAGACACCGAATTCAATGAGGATGAAGCTCCACCAAAACTAGATATGATTATAAGAACGGGCATAGGATAGCAAAAGGTTCCCATAAGAGAAGGATACATACCCACACCCACACTCTTAGTTGCTAGCTAAGAATGATCGATAATTAGAATTGAAGTTCCTAATGATGCATTAACACTCGGATTATGGAATGACATCTGATCAATCATAATGATCTTCCTATTAAATGGAAAGCATACCACTTGAAAGAGCGAAGAGGCTATGGCTTGCATACTATACATCCAATTTCAGCCCAGCAAAATATTGTAGTCAAGGGGCGCATCAACCACCTCGACGTTGATCGTGATGGTCTTCCATCCCAATTGGACCTTAAGAGAAGGAAGAATCCTGTGCGACCAAAATAATCTACCATCAAAATCTGTCAACATAGTAGTGGATTGAGACAACTTGGGAGAACCCAAACCCTTCGAACATGACAAAGACATCAAGAAAGCAGCTGCGCCTTCATCAATAGCAATGTGTTTGACAGTCATATTAAGACACTCTACATGAATCAAAAGAGACATGTAGTAATGCAAGTGAGGCTGTATTCCCATCATTCAAATTTGATAACAAAAGAAGAGTTATCTTCATTAACCCCAAGAGCAGAAAGCAAAGCTCTCCTCTATAGAGGACAAGTGTTATAGAGATTTTCACCCCTCTAGGTGAATCACACTTTGTATGGCCTTCCCCTGTCCCATTGTAGACTCTTTAGACCCAATGGACCACATTTTATCCTTTGATGTATCATTGATCATCCCCAAAACTATATAAACTATGATATACGTGGATTTTTTCCCAATAACCGCGTACATACGTGGGTTTGACCCCTATAGTCGTGTACATCGGGATGTGTGCATAATCCAAATCCTTTTGGAAGTTTCCTTGACTTGGATCCGACTCATTCGACTCCTAGCCTTCGAT
>LPNX010074964.1:14480-54427 GCA_001517045.1 Pseudotsuga menziesii | reverse complement strand
AGATGTTTTTATTTCTATTGCATATTGGGAAAGATTGATTTCTGGAGTCTAGCTGTCTGTTGTGGTACCCCAAGCCATAGGAATTTCTCTCTGTAACAAAATTGGCGACTCCGTTGGGGATGTTCCTTGTTTTTCTTTGGGGTCAGGTGCACAATGGACTTGATATTATTGATTTGCTCTCTGTTTCTCCCTGTTTCTGTGTCGCATGTTATAGTATGTCTGTCCATTGACACTCCCCTTTATTGGTTTGGCCTTGACCTACTTCTTACCACTTCCTTTTCTGTATACGCAGGTTTTTGGCCAACAGTCACGTACATACGCGGGTTTTTGGCCAAAAGGCACGTACATACGCAACTGTTCTTTATACAGTCGCATACATCCTCCCTTTTGGTGAGTCTGATGTTGTGGGAAGTTGTTGGGTGGGTTGTGAGTGTGGTTCGGTCTTCCTTGGGTCTGAAGTTGTCTGTTGGATGCTTCTTTTGTGACCAGAGATTGTTCGTTCCTTTCTAAGGTATAACGTCTATATTGGCATATAGGTTAGGTTCACCACCGTTTGCATTTTGCATGACCTTATGACCATGTCACTATATCCTTAGGTACGAACCCACTCTATTATGTCATGAAACCTTCTTGCTGCTATAGAAGTGGCATGATATGAGTGGTAGAGACTCACCTTACATGGGTACCCTAGTTAGTGCCTTATTTGCATTTGGTTCCCATGCCAATGTTTCCCCCTTTAGGGTGTGGGAGTCTATTGTATAATATTGCCATAACATTTAGCAAGATCCTCATACTCCTCTTGATCTTATGCTGGCCAGGACCCCCCGGACTCCCCTTATATCAAGTTGTGGATGCATTATCATGAGCTTTGCCTGTCTTATTGAGCTTTATGCCGACTCCCCTGACATTGCGTTTCATCCATATAGCCCGAGCTTGTCTCATGTATAGCCATGCAGAGCCTTTATTTATATCCTTTGCAGCTTGATTCCCTTTTTACCAGGAGGGGATTTTCCCCCGAGTGTCGATATCCTACACATGTATCCTTGCATTGAGCATAGGTATGTTCCACTGCTTGGAACTAGTTTGTTTTCCCTAAATGACACTCGTCTCCTCCTAGTTTGTAACTATAAAGCTAGTTTATTCTTTTTTCAATCTTTTCAAATAACTGAAAAAGACCAAACAAAAATCAAAAAACCAAAAAGCCGGACAAGAAAAGATATTATCTTTGGCAGCTGTCGAGTCATGTCTCCTTCGAACAGAGCACTATATATCACATCCATTGTTTGCGTTATAGTTTGAATTTAGGAGCTGTACTCGTTATCTGAGTTTTATCTCCATCGACTGGTTAAGCTTCCAGTCCCTATGGAGCCTCTATTGATGCCTCCTGTATCATAGAGATGTCTGAGTTTGTATATCGATTCTATGCTACCTTCATTCAGTCACCATACGCCGTTATGCTCTTGTTCGAAGGAAGTTGAAACCTGAGTCGGCCATTACTCAGTTATCTTCACTTTGCATGTCGGCCATTCCCGATACAGTTATTGGTTCATGCAACTTATGATCGAGTTCTTCCATATTATACAGCCTTGCTGAGTACCTCATGTTGGATGATGGGGGATGCCCTAATGCCCTCCTTCCAGTGGATTGCATCCCATTGACTTCAGATCATTTATTCTTGGATTGGAGTCTAGAGTCATTTTGAGTGCCTTGAGACTTGCAGTCATCAGTGGCAGGTTCTCTCGCCATCGACAGTTTTGGGAATGCATCAATGTCCCCTGATCGATGGATTCTCTCAAGTGTTCGACCTCAACACATTTATTCACACTTGTTAGTTTGCACTCTAGTACCTTGATTCCCATTTTCATTATTGGTGGGTGATCTCGCGTCTGTTAACGGTATACATCAATGACCGGTAATCAGACGATGGACTAGTATGTTCGACCTCGACACCTCTATTCGCATAGTAGGACATGTACTCATAGTGGTTTGTGTAGAATACCTTCCATATTGGTGGAATCCACTATATGCTACCTCCTTGATCGTGCTAGTGTTCATGAGATTTCAGCTTTCGTGACTTGTTCCAGTATATGTCAGACATTTCCAACCACTATGGAGATCTTGATATGTTATATATCTTCAGCCTTTGTGGAGATCATTGTACTTTGTATATCTTCATCATGGAGATTCTGATCTATGTATATTGTATGTGGTGATGACCACATATGTTCTATCATGTTTCATGCCTATTCATGGCCATTGTACTCTTATGTATCCGAGACTGCTATATGTATTTGCAGTTATATGCAGAGTTGTTTTATGGTATTATGCTGATTGGGTGGCTGGTCTTCCATTTCGGTACCTTCATCACTTCACTTCTGGGATGGACTTATAATGTATTTCGGCCATCGTATAACCCCTCTGATCTCATACATTAGGGGGCATCTGTTATAGAGATTTTCACCCCTCTAGGTGAATCATACTTTGTATGGCCTTCCCCTGTCCCGCTGCAGACTCTTTAGACCCAATGGACCACATTTTATCCTTTGATGTATCATTGATCATCCCCAAAACTATATAAACTATGATATAAGCGGATTTTTCCCTGATAATCACGTACATACGCGGGTTTGACACCTATAGTCACGTACATTGGGATGTGTGCATAATCCAAATCCTTTTGGAAGTTTCCTTGACTTGGATCCGACCCATTCGACTCCTAGCCTTCCATATGCCTTGAGATCGCTCGGATTTTACCCTTCATTGTCCCTTGTGAAGCTATATAAGGAACCCCTTGGTACATTAAAGGGGGGGAGAGATAAGAGATAATTGAGAGTATTGAAACTATAGTCCATTGTTTCCAGAACTTATGCTTGATTCTGCATCCCTTTGTCCCTTGGAGCACTGTTGTGTTCTTCCCAATCTTGCCTTTTGCTAGTAAGCTTGCTATCAAAGTGATGGAGGATTGAGGTGGTGGAGGCCCAAGTGGGGATTCAGTTTCTCCAGTTCGCAGACATGCCGTCAGAGGTTGTCACTTGTAATCTCTGATTCATATTAATAGAAATATCTTTTCCTGTCCAGTAATGTGTATTTGAATGAATATTGTATCCATTGGAATATGTCAAATGCTTATACATTATTGATTATATATGCTAGAATAGATCTAACACCATGAAATATAGTATGCTTGTATTGTTTACTTGTTGTTGAGGATGTGCTATAACAATTCAAGCTGAAGATTGGAAAGCTCAACGGGGATGTACTTCAACCGTCCGGAATAAGGTACGAGGTTCGATCCTTTAGTGTTAGATGTTTTTATTTCTATTGCATATTGGGAAAGATTGATTTCTGGAGTCTAGCTGTCTGTTGTGGTAACCCAAGCCATAGGAATTTCTCTCCATAACAACAAGTCTGAAGTACTTCAAGCGCAGACATTGCATAAGGAGTTTGTCCCAAATCCTCGACAACAGAATAGTTATGGGCAGCTCGGGCATTAGGATTGTGCCCTAAACACTTTAGGACTCCCTTAGGAATGTGAGGTGCTACTTTAGGTATATCCGTAGGTTTTTCGATATGCAAAGGGCTCTCGAGTGGAGCAGGTTCCTTTCCAAGGTCTGGTTGTGGCAAGCCATAATCCTTCACACAAGTCACAACCTTTGTAGCATGCACCATGTTGATGCAACCATGACCATTATTGGCCTTTGGTGGATTTTGATCTCCTCCTGATTCAACATGAGGATCAATTGTCCTCGAGTTGATATTTTGATTGTTGGGTAAAGGATTAGTTAGCACAACTGGGCCTTGTGCTATGAACCTCGAGGCATCTTCCATATGAGAGCACAAGTGAGCGAGGTGGTCCTCCTTACATAACTTGCAAGGAAACTTTACCTTACATTTAGTCTACCTGTCCCCCCCAGCATTATGAGCATTCTTGTCATTATAACTAGTATTTTTGTTCTTACTCCCACCCTTACGATTATTTTTCCCTTTTTTCTTATTCCTTCCAAGCTGTTGGTTTCCCTTCTGGTCCAATGATTGCATGGAAAGTACACTCACCATTTGGGTAGGTTGAGACGAAGTTGTGGCTTGTCCCAACGCAGATTGATTAATTGACAATTGGATCACTTGTTTCACAACTAAATCCATAGGTTTGGTACTTGTACAACCCATAATGCTATCGGCATGTGACCCAAGCTTGATCTTGGGATCGAAACTAGATCGCAAAGCATTAGGTATAATCTCATACAAAATCTGGATTGAGAGTAGATCAAATCCAACTCTTGTGCCCTAAATATTGCTTGTTCCTCGTTTTGGACTCTGGATGTAGAAACATCCTCCGCGATGTAAGGTAACAACCACTTGAAGAACCACTCAAGGAGAAATTTCAGTGGCATAAAGGATTTAATCAATCGATTCCATCTACGCCAGTCTTGAATATGATTCGAGATATGTGTGGCTTTGTCTTGTCGAAATGTTGACAAGAGTTCGGTACCAACGTCGTAACGTATGGGTAGCTGAAAGTGATTGAGGAAATTCATGGCAAGGTCATCAAATAAAGTGTATGCCCCCCTTGGTAACTCTATATACCATTTCGTTGCAATACTTGTGAGGTTGCATTGAAATACCCTCAAATGGATTGAATACTCATGTAAGGAATTGGAAGAGCTCCAAAGGAGAAAAGTAGTGACATGCTCACTAGGATCTTCTCCATTTTTACCCTCGAACATGGGAATGTCTGAAATAATCTTGTTAGGGATGACCAGCTAGGTGGGGTCATGAGATACTGGATCATTCATAAGTCTCAATAAGTCAGGTAAGTTCAATGTTGCGAGGAAAGGGAGCCTAGGTTGAGCTGGTCTATGCCATGCTCCTTGATAGTTCTGGTTCATGTAAGGATGATTTCTATTAATACCATGGCCTTGGCCATAATAAAATCCTCTCAGTTGACCAATATAGGGCTGCATCGAAGCATTCTGATGTGGGGTACATTGATTATGCGGTGCTACAAAGCCATAATTGGAAGAGTAAGCAGGTTATTGATACACGTACGCATAGGGTTGATAGTTCTGTCCATACTACAGTCCATAAGGTCTCCCTTCGAATGTCCCATGAGAAGGTCCATAGTTAGGTATGTGGGGAAATCCCTAAGATGGACCATACGATGATTCAGAAACAGGGATATGACCTCTTGACACAATAGGAGGTACTTGACTATGAGATAGTACCATGCGAGTAGTCGCAGTATGAACATGGTTAGTAGCGATATTCTGGACCAAAGGACCACATGTATTAGGGGGAGGAAGGGTTGTCACAAATGAATTTGGAGGAGTAGGTTTCAAGGATGAAGGGACATGTGAAGGAATGTAAGTGGTGTTCCCAATGGTCACTCATCTCGGTTCTCTTATCTACATATGATTACTAACACTAGGTCTAGGACAAACATGTGAGGTTGCTTCCACTGCTGGGATGGAAGGTGCAATGTGACTAGTGCTTACAAATCTCTCCACATGGAAAGAAATAGGAGTGCCCCCAGGCGTAGTGCTAGGTTTAACTTTCGACTCGACATGATGTACTGGATCGGGTGCAGGGATATTAGACATGGCATAATGACTAGTGCTTGTGGGTTCATAATGAGTCTCATCACCTAGTAACCAATACCGGTGACATGTGAATGAGGGATCATATCCAGAATGTGAAGGTATTTCCAATGAAGGATCATGTACAAGAGTAGGATCTTCCTTCCCAAGCTTGTGAGATGGATAGGACATATTTGGAATCTCATCCTAATGATATCCCATAGTGTTTGAATCAAAGTGAGAAGTAGTCCGCCTGAACTGTCTGTTTCTTTCTTCCAAAGGAGGAGGAGATGTGGAAGGTGCATGTACTGCTAAATGATGAGAATGGCGAAGTGCCGCGCCCAAATCCAAAATGACTCAAAAATTTAAAAGAATCAATCTAATTACGCAAACCCTAGGAAAACCAGTATGCATAGAGCACACACTTATAAAATGTAAATCCAAATCGCAAGCAAATAAGGGTAGGATATGTGAGCTCCCGAATGAAGCAGGTATGTCTCTCCTAGGAAGGTCTTGAGACTCCCATACAAAATAAGAAGAGGTTTGTAACCAATTACAGTGGCCCTCAACTTCAACGCATATAGAAACTATGCTACTCGACCCCTACCTGGCCATGACACATGCAGAATAACCTCTGTGAAGTACCCCCTCGATAACCTAGGTAAGGAAACTATGGTCACCTCAATATAATCAATGCTCAAGAGGACAGTTGCAAGAGGGATTGACTGTATGGGTAGGGTAGAAAATCCCGAAACTCTCGAAAGAGAACCTAGATATGAATAAAATCCTAGAAATATCTCCGATGCTACTCAGTTACAGCCAGGGGTCATCCCAATCATAACCGCTCACACTTCCTTGTGCTTAACTCCCTTGTAAGAGAAGGATCCTAAGAATACTAATTATATAAAGGAATTTCACACTCTCACCTAGATAGACACATAATTTTTTTTTTTAGTGGTATTGGAGAATTTACTCACAATGAACTATTCCAAGACCCTAAAACCTACTCTTTTTGGTGCACCCTATAAAAGAAAAGAGTGTAATTCATTTTATTATGCATTGATTTTAATTGGATTATTACTCAAAAGGGAAAATGATCGTGCAACTAATGATGTTATGACACAAGAATAAGTAAAATGCACATGACCAAAATACGCATATCAATGACCACTTTTGGTTTGGCGATCGTTGGTGGCTAATTTACGGTATTTTATTACGCAACCAAAACTGGTCATTTATAGCTTGTCAGTTGGTCATTAATTTAGTCATATATTTGAATCAATGACCAAATATATGACCACATTTATGACCAAATTAATGACCACGTGACAAACTAGAATATGACCAAATTTGGTCGCGTAATAAAATACCGTAAATTAGCCACCAAAACTACTTTTTGGTCATTGATATGCGAATTTTGGTTGTTTTTTTGGTAATTTATATCTCATTGTTTGGTCACATATATCTCAATTTTTGTCATTTTATATGTGAATTTTGGTCACTAATCTCATTTATTGGTCACTAATTTAGTCATTTTTAGTCGTTTTATGTGTGGTTATTATATTTTAGTATTTTTAATGGTGTCTATTATTAATCAATATAAATTTTTAATATGATATTTGTTGAAATATTGTAACTTCGAAGAATATTCTATATGTATCTTTTTGTGGTCCCTGATGGTCCTACCGGGAGAACCACTTGTATTACATTGTACCCTGATACTCCTAATCGGAAGAACTAATAAGAGTCATGAGGTAGTCCCCTCTAATTGTAAAGGTGGGTCATCAGCACCCCAATGTGGTTACTTGAGCCTACATGTGTAACTCGATCCTACATGATTTAACTCGAGCCTACATGTCAAATGAGTTAACTTAAGTGAACAGATGAATATAAATAGAGGTGTGGTGATCCTCATTTGAGACACACACACTCTCACTTGTGTAGCGCATTAGTGGAGAGAGAGAAGCAGCTGGAGAAGGAGGAGGATCAGGCTTTGATCTCCTTGTTGGTTTTACCTTTTATCTTTTTGGGCATCTATATTGAGGAAGCTTTTGTTGGGTTTTTCCCTTTAGGGTTTTCCCAGGATAAATCTGTGTTGTTCTTGTGATACTGTTTCTTTCTGTGATCCTGCTTATATGATTTTGTTATGAAAATGAAATGAAATACTGATGTATTAGCTAAGCATATGAAAATTTAACAATATTTTCTTTAAATTAAAAAAAATCATGAATTATTTATCATCATCTAATACACATGTGAATTATGATATTTCACATTAATTAGTTAATTACAACACTTATAAATGATATAAAGTACAACCATATAAGTTTTAAACCACACAAATTATATTATATGAAATGTCAAGTATTACAATAAATATGAGTTTTCTCAAAAACTATCTTCATATAACTTTACATGAAAATAATCTAGTACATCGATGACTTTTCAAAGGATAAACCATCCCACCTGTACTTAGCTGCTAAGCCATAGTTAGATCTCGCGGAAGCTTCAAAACCATACTCAGAAGCTTGAAACCCTCAGCAACAGGCTTTTCATTCTCAATGGAAAATCCTCAACAACAGGCTCTTCATACTGAATGACCCATTTTCTGAGCTTCCTATATGCACACATGCTTATGTATCACCACTGCACATGCTTCTATATTTTCTGAGCTTTATTTTTACGTGTGTGCTTCTGTATTCACACTGCAACAGCCTCCCTCCTCATGTTATTATAAAGCTTGCGAGAAAGGTTAGCTACAAACAACACATGTTAAGTAATCAATTTTGTTGCTCGCTAAAAAGAAGAAAGATGAAAAATGTACATAGTAATTTCACAAGATTTAACATGGAAAAAAGGAACAATTCCAACAAACAATAGGTGTACTCAAAATGCATAAACATTTAGAACCAACAGACCTAATCAAAAGTTTGTTGTGGTGTTCTACCTCTCTATACTTTTGTTCTTTTTATTATTTTAGTTATATCTTAGATATATATTTTCTCGAAAGATGCACATAGCAGATGCTGAGTCGATAAAATTAGTCTCATTAACCGTTATTTTTATCATTCAAGGACACTAATGCAATTTCTCAATTGATTGTAGACTAATAAAACATAGATGACATGTTTTGCAAAATGATGAACTCTTTAAGACTATCAGATTTGTTAATATTAAAAAACTTACAATGTATTTTTTTTAAATTATACTTACAACTGTACTTCAGTTAAGTGGCTGACTATGGGGGGGATTTCCATGTCGTCAAAACCACATACCTGCTCTCTCCTCCTTAGCTCAACCTCCTTTGCTTCCAATTCCCTCTCCTTTTTTTTAAAATCCTACAATTAAGGTTAAGAGAGATTTAAAATATTGCATCATAGAAAACACAAAGAAGGAAAGTAAAATGAAAGACAACTGGGCCTCTCCTTTCTTTTACAATCTTGTAATCCTCCAAACATAAAAGTTAAAAGAGATATAAAATATTTCATCATACGAAAACTCAACGAAAAAAACTAGACTGAAAAATATAGTTGATCTTATAGTACATGTCAAAACATACTTTTGTTGTCCCAAGAGGTATGTCTATAGTGGCACCATGATCATAGCTGAAGTTTGTTGGTTCAACTTTAAGAGGTGAAATCCTGGAAGCTACAACTGATGGAACACTTCTAATATGCTAAGAAATCAAAGTAGTTTTCAGCTAACTTGGGGTTTTAGGGTTGGGTTGGACAAGTTTTTTGTCCAAGATCTATATGCCTTTCTCTGGTAACAACTTGGTTACCTGTCATATTCAAGCTCATTCAAGATGATGTGCATTCAATAAAGGGAAATGAACTACAAAATATCCTAGAGGAAGGATTGAGTGCTCTTGTTGGTACTCTTCCTATAGCAGACCAAGAACAAGTCTTCAAAATTTTGATTAGTGCTTGTCTCAAAAGAATAGCATGGCCTGATTTGAGCACAACTTTTGATTTATGGTGTGACAAACTCAAATAGGATCAAAATGAAAAGGATTCAGCTTCTTTGGATCTGCCCAAGGGTAGTGATAGACATGGCAATGTTTCAGCTTCAGGAAGTTATAGTTCTCTGTCAAACTAATATTTTACTATTCTGGATACCAATTTTTTTCCAGTAAGTGCATGTATGACTAGATTGAATTTCATGTTTTGATATATTCAAGTTTTTTACTGAAGGAATTTAACTCAAACGCAAGAGCAATTCCATTGGCCTTACAGGCAACGTTCTTTGAAGTTGCATATAAACACTTCCGAAAATTTAATTTCTATTGTGGAAATGATTCAATATAGCTTGCAATGTGAAAATTGCTTCAATAATTTGATGGATTATGAATTTATTTCTAATGACAATAAGTTGTAAAAGATGAACATGTTATTTTTGGTGAAAAGTAGCAGAACATTTAGCCTATAAGAGGTTCACTAATCAGACGATCAATGTTTGTATGTTTTTATAAATGCACTATGGATTTACATTTTCTTCCTTGAACCTCTATGTTTAGATTTTCTTATCTACAAGTTTTTCGAGTTTTCAAGTCTTATATGAAGTAAAATTCAATTGTTTCCCACTCATTACTTACAAATTAGATTCCAATAGTACTTACTTCACTTTGTTCTTTTATGAAGTAGTACTATTTCTCTGATATGTGAGGGTTCATCATATTGATTATATTCTTATATAGTATACATTTTCATTGGTCTATGCTAAACACTTTTCATAATGTTTGCAAGGTGCACATACTGTAACTGATTATAATAAAGATTACTAAGACTCCATAGTCCGAGGTCAAATTTTAGCTGAAATCAAGGTGAAGGTGGATGTCTATGTTTATTAAAGAAATGGTTTGGTTGTTCATTGAAGCTCAATGTGCACCTGCATATAGACTTGGTAAGGAAACCTATGCACTGCAACCTAAAGAAACTCCATGAAATTACAAAATAACACCTTTGTAAATATTCTCTGATGATTCCTGAAAAAATTCTCTGAAGTCAGTAAAGAGCAGAACTTACTGTCCACTATATGACTTGTGTCTATGAGCCAGACTTGGCTATCTAACCAGTAGTAGTGGAAAAACTGTTGAAATAAGACATTAATCACTTTTTCAATATCCCTAGTTCTTTTTCAAAGCTCCTATTTGTGATAATGCAAGTCACTTGTGATATTGAAAATAGCTAACTTTGGGTGATGCGGGAGTATCCATGGGCTCTGGAATTGTAACTATTCTGCACATTTCTTACATTTGCTTAGTTTTTGTTGTATTTTATGATTCAAGACAAAAAAAAATGTGATTTAGTGAAATATTATTTGGCCTTAGTGAATTTTGTCAACTTTTGGATTATGAAGCATTGTATTTGAAATGTAAATAGTTAGGGTAGTTGTAAGGTCAAAATCCAAGGTGCAAAGCATAAATATGAAGTTTGTGAATAAGCAAACGACCTTTAGTTTTCCTTAGTTTTTAGTTTTTGTAGTGTGGATGGTTGTCTGATACAGAGATCTATTCATGGCCTTTGTGAATGTAAAGAGGTCCAAGATCATTGGCCATTAATTCAATAAAGAGGTTGTAGAACTGTTTGGTTGTTTTTGCTGCGAATTTTTTTTAGGTGTAATTTTTTTGTGGATGCTTGTTATTTAAATTTCTTATTTTGTGGTATTATTTATACTATGTATATGTGTGTGTAGATTTCCCTACATCAAATGGTATTAGAGAAATTGAGAATCCTAAGGGATTGGGTCAATTTTGGTGAAAAAGAGGGGTGTTGGGTAGAATTGTTAACCTGAGAAAATGGGGGCAATTTGTGAGACAATAATTGTAGTGAAAAAAAAACTTTGTTGAGGGTTTGAGTTTCTGGATGGGATTTCAGCCAATTTGATATGCCACATCAAGAAGAATCAACATTTTCTCAGGGAATCGACCCTTGTGTATGCACTCTGAAAAAGGAGTGTCCCACATAACTTCAAATTAAAAGAATAATAGAATGTCCTCAAGAAAACAACACCTTCTCTTCCCTAATAACATCAAGCTCCAAGCATTACACAACAACCTATCCTAATTAGAATAACAAATTTAAATCCATAAAATTAGTAGCATAATCTTCTCGACATAATGGTCCTCCTGGATGAAACCCAACCTACACCCTACCTTGTCTAAAATATGAGCAACAAATCTCCTCCAACAAAAAAAAAACCCTAATTCCCATAATAACATCAACTTTATGTTTGATATTAGCAACAAGATTAAGTTTATGTCCTTTTTTTCTAATTCAACTTCAAGGATTCATATACAAGTAGCACCCTTCCTCTCAGAATAATAATCATGAGAAGAAAGCATCAAAACAGGGCCACATGAAGTGGTGAAATCCTTCTTTTATTCATGCCATTTCCAGTAGGAAATCACTACTATTTTTTGTAGAGTTCTATGAAGCAATAAATTAGGCTGTTGTAGCATGATGTTTTCTGGATTTTATCTTCAAGGACAAAAGAACTAGGAAGATGTTCCCTTGGTGCTGATTTCCTTCTACTCATGGCTTTGGAACCAAGGATACCTTCAAGTGATGTAGACACACAACATAAATGGTAGTTCTATGTGTACAATGCCTAAAGGAGCAGTGATTGAGTCACTGGTAATATTCAATCATCCTCTTCTCGCATAATTTTATACTTCCTTCATGTTGAAAATGAATTTGCAGTAAGATGATGTAAATTTCATCAATGTTGAACCATCTTTGGCTGCTATCAAAAATGATAATTTGACTATGCTTAATATATTAGCATGCGACTTGCTTTGGTCTAACCCCTTACATGTATATTTCAATAGACAATAAATATTTTGTAATAAATTCCAGGAAGCTTGTATTGGTGACCAAACTCTCATACATAGGCTATGAAATGAACATAGCACCTATCAAGCATTTATAAGACCTGAAACTGGAGCACACTACACACTACTACATGAAACTCATGAACCCATGAAATCGTAGCTTCCTACCTTTTACTCTGATCCAATCATCCAAGACCATACATGTGGTAGGTGAAAAACCCATTTCCCAAGCTTATGAAATACTCTATTTCCCTCATGATCAAATAATTCTTATAAACTAATTGTAATATACTCCCACAAATCTAAGATTTCCAACTGGTATACACTAATTAGTAATTACAATAGCACAAAATTCTTACATAGTCAATTTGAAGCAAGCTATTCCATCTAAACATTAAACCCCTTAATGACATTATTTATCCACCATCTTCATTTCCAACAACAACATATTTCAAATTGAAAGGATCTAGATCCCATATTCCAAGCGATCAGAGATTGACTCAAATGCCACTAGAAACTAAACTCCATACCTGCAACAACTGTAACCCTTTTATTTTGAAACTGAATATGACCACAATCTCAGTATGGGAATTTTGAAAACAATCCAAAACATATCAGTAGAAAATGTCTCACTCAAAATTGAAAAGTGGAGCTATAACTGACATGTTATATGCTTACAAAGTCAAAATAGTACATGCTATAGAGGAAATTAACCACCATGAAACAAAAATGCCTATATTTTTCAAATTAAATCAAATTGAAACAAATAAACCATTAAAGCAATTGAGAAGAATCAATAAAGCCAAAATTGGAGCAAATAATATTCCATACGTTGCCATGATTGTATAGATGCCTACAAAATGCACAAGAATACAACCAGAACATCTTAGTTATCTCCATATTTTCCTATCTCTGAATTGTTGTGTTTATTCATCAATGAATTCTAAACAGAGAAAGAACATTATTCACTATTAGCATAAACATTTAGCAGCAATATCCCCTAGCAATGCCAACAATCATCACTGAAATTGATAGGAATGAAGCACTTTCAGCTCAACTGTACTACTTCCATTATAGAGCAAAGCTTTAAGGTCTTTAGAAATCGAAAGTTTTCATGGTTGGGGAAACCTGTTCTATAAACCCTTGTGTCCACCATAGCAAAATTCAATGGAGGTACAAAGCTAGAAATGCCTCCTTGCTATCGGCACACTGATTCTTCCTCATTGACTTGCTACTTAAGGGATGCAAACTACCCCTAGAAGATTCCCCCTTCTCTTAATATTCAATATAATCATTCTTAGCAGCAGTCACACTTGTACCTCATGTCCCAACAAATGAGTGACTCCTTGGATGATGATTTGGATCCCTTGAAACAAGACGAAATCCCTTGCTACCAAAACTAATAAGAGGTGTCATTTTTTATTGGTATTGTCATCCGTGAAAGAAGTAGAGATGCTTGAAATAAGATGTTGATAAAATGTAACAAGAGAGAAAAATATATGGATGATAAATGTATATGCTCCTGAACTGTGCTTCTCTCCCTCTAGCCTCTGAATATCTAGAGAAACTATCACTTTCCTACATACAAAGTAAATGTTGTTAGAAAATGTCCACAAAATAATGTAACCAAATACATAAGAAGTGGAATATTTCTCACTAGTATCACAGGTTTATATAAATTGTGTACAACCAAACTATAAGCATGAATATTTTCATAATCAAGAATATTTAGATAAAAGGATTAAAAAAATATATCCTTAGATGCCTATGACTCTTATGAAACATTTCATTCATCAACCAAACCATCAAAAAGGAAAATAATAGCATGACTTGTGGAATATATATAGGAAATATTGTCAAACAAATATGCTAAAGGGAAAATTAGTAAATACAAACCAAAGCCAATATAAAATTTATTACCAAGATAAATTACTACTAAACCACCAAGTTTTTATTCTTGCAGAGTCCAGACCTTTTCTCCAAAAGAAAATTTGACATTAACAAATATTTAACAATGCCCCAATTATATGATTAGATGCATCCCTAGAACATTAACTATAAAAATTGCCTCATACTCCATCAATCATATTCTATCATGAACTAGAATAAATAAAATTATAAACCCTAAACAGATATAATATGATTGTAGCAAAATACTGAACAAGTTCAAGAATCTTGGAAGTTTGCCCAAGTGTGCCTAGGGTACAAGTTTTCAAAGGGATACAAATAGTAAGATCATTTACAGAAAGTACTAGTCCTGTGACAGTTTCCAGCTTTGCATCAGAAGTAAATATAGGCTATTCTCTTTACTCGTCATTCTTAGTATTTTTTGTCATGGAAATGAAGAACCATGTGATCATCTCCTGTTGTAATGCCTAGTTTTGAGTTTTTTAGATGGTGGAATTGCTGATTAGGAAACAAACAGGTTCTTTTAATCGCTTTCCAGACCTTATCAGATGGCCTTCATATATTTCAGAAGTATCGTATTTGTATCTTTTTATGTCTAGAGTGCACACAATTTATTAAAAAACCACCATTTTCCTGTCTCTTTTTATTAAAAAAATTTACAATTACCTAACTGCTCATATCTATGAGTAACTGCTAGTCTCTCTGAGTTGGTTAAATGCTAATATTCTTTTTGGATCAGAATCAAATGATATGCATTGGTCGATGACCTTTGCAGGTAAAATATTAGGTTGATCATATTATTTCTGATTTTCCTGAAGAGAATCACTCCAGCTCACTGTTATCAACCCAGATGGCACTTCTTTGTTTGAGTGCCGACACTTCATAGGTCAGTGCACAAAAGGACATTTATGGATTGAAGGTTGCCTAAAACACTATAGATGGGCATGACATGAGATGCATTCATTATCGACCTATCTTGCAATTTTTACCTTTTTACATGTTGATTGTTGTATGTGACTCTTTCCATAGCAACTCGCATACATACGCGACTATCTCCACAGCATATCATGTACTGTATGCAGGTATTGTCATTGCAACCCGCATATAGATCTGTATGCGGGTTTCCCTTATAGCAACTCGCGTGTCATACACGGGTTGCCAGTATCAATAATCGTGTATGCCTCCATTCGACATTAAAAATAATAAACATGATTAATGGAGATTTGTTAAGCCTTAAACATTAACTATATTAACTATCTCAACCTCCTCAACCTTTGAAATTGCTCTATTTTCCTAAGTATAAATGGAGGCCTTGGGGAGGGTATTAATCAATCATAATTGGAGAGCAAAGTTATGTTGGTGGTATATCTTCATAAATCTTTGGAGCAACAGAACTCAGAATCCTTTGGTTGCAGAGGAGTCCTTGTTTCAGGCGTTGGGTTGTACAGTTATCTCATTTACTATTGTTAATAAAGAGAATCCTTCTTGCAACTGTGTGTTGACTCTCTTTCATGTATCATGGTTTGATGAATATTTATGATTAATCACTCTATATATTGTTTATCTAACTTGTCATATATACATGTATGAGATTGTATTTGGAGGATTTTCTCTTTGCAAGTGAAGGAGGTGCATCCTTGAAAGCTTTGGAGAGGAGCAAAGCAGAAGAAGACAAAGCTTGGATCAACCCTCATTAATTGGGTCAGTCCATCATATCTTCCTATTTCCTTTCTATAATTTAAAAACGATTGTATGCAAGTTTTAAGAGTACGTTGGTAACCCTAGGCCCTCGGATATAAGGGTGTTTATTCGTGAACAACAGAATTGGCAACTCTACTAGGGAGCCCATACTGATGTGGATTATTTCTGTTACCGTTGCCCAATCTTTGCCTTGATTGTCTGTGTGGTATTCTGTCTTGGTTCATGCTTAAGTTAGTGTTTGAAGACCTTGAAAATTTTCCTTTTTAGAAAATTTTGTACCTGTACGCGAGTTTCTCTTGCATATAGTTGCATACATAGGCCTTCATACGTGGGTTCCTCTATAGGATAGTCGCGTACAGTACGCGGGTTTCCCTTGTACATAGTCGCGTACAAGCCTTAACATTCAAATTTTTGGGTTAGGGTTTGCTTGTCCCTATCACTTTATAAAATTTGTTTGCTAGTTGGTCCTCCGTATAAGCATTATACTGTGAGTTTGATGACCTTGTTGGCCACACCTTGTGCTTTCTTGTAAAGCCCTTGAGTTTCTTTTGTTTGGATTGTCTTCTGTTTGCATTTTGAAGTGGGTTTGCATGTTTGGGTTATAGGTTTAAGTGTTGGTTGTTTGAATAAGTGATCAGGGTTCTGGACACTATTTTTTCCATTCTATCTTGGGATAGTGTTTGGTTTTCCACTTACCTTTGTGTGATCCCAATGATTTCTTGTTATTGTGCCCACCCAAGATAGGGTTCCAAGTATTCCCTTGTTGGTTGATTTTTGGTCTTGTTAATATGTTTTACTTCACTTTGCTTACTTTATACAGTTGATTTAATTCAAGCATACTCAAGTTTAGCACATTTAGGTGCATAGTAGTCTTTGAGCATTTTAAAAAGTGAAAAGAAAACATTTCAAAGCTTTTGCATGTAATTTTGCATAGAGTAGGTTTACTTTCAGATTTTAAAATATAATCTCAAAAAACTACAAAAATATAGTCTTAGTGTTCTCTTTATCGTTGCATTTTCATCCATTTATATTTATAAAAAAGAAAAAAGGAAGTTTGTTTTAGTAGTGATAATTTGCTTTGAAAACATACACCTTTTCTTTTACATTTCTTATCAAGAAAAAAACATCATAGTCTTTCACTCCACTTGCCTTTTGAGTTAAGAATAGCCTTTAAAATGAACGAAATAATTAAAATTTACTAGTAATTTTTATTTTTTAGGGCCATTCACCTACTAGCTTAGGATAGACTTGTGGGATAGGAAGTGTAAACTTCCCATAATTTTTAAAATTTAGACATAGTGGACCATTTGATAGGTAAATCCTTATCTTCATCGATTGTATCTAGGAAGCTCCTCTCAAAAGGGAGTCAAGCACGATGCCACGTGGAGGCATTGGACTGAGGAGATAAACCTCTGATTCCTTGTCGAAACATAGATCATGAATTTTACGCATCTAGGGATTCTGTCCTAGACAAAGTTTCGAGCTCAGCTACCCTTCCCATGTGTAAAACTAAGGATTGCGACTGTCCCCCTAGAATGTTCATATATCTAAGGTAGCCTTTAGTCTCTTGACATTTAGGGTTCATACCTAGGTAAAATGGAAGGCTATTTCTGGTTCACCTTGGACAGGCTTGGAAGGAAACCCTTGTTGAAAGTGTAGGAGGGCGGTGGGTGATTCCTCCACTTGTGCCTAAGAACCTCTTCAATGACACCAAGTAATAGTTCTTCAGCTTTCTTTGGGAAAGCATATCTTTTACCCTTGCTTACTGTTGAGACTTTAGGAATTTTTCATAGCGATTGCTCTGTGGTTTGTCTGTGTTTAGCTGACCTTAGGGTTTGAATTGTCAAATTTACAATTGTGGAGGACCAACCTATAAGGAGGTCATGAAGGTTGCAAAACTATCCTCCTCTCACCACATTGGAACCCCCACCTCCACCTCAAAGGAGGAGATTGGACACAGATGGTTCATTTGAACCGATAGGAGTAAGTAAAGTTCTAGGTGAACCAACACTTGTATTTAACCGCTTTAGAGTTGAGAAAGAAGACTTGTAGGGTGACAAGTTTGCAGGGAATTGTAATACACCCTTTACTGACTTAAACGATCCTGTGATCTTCCAGGTTAGGCCTTTTGATTCACCTATTTTAGGTGTCCCTGTGGGAAGTATAATTTATACTATCAAAGAAACTTCTTTTGCTTTCACCTCAGCCTTCCTGGCGAAAGGGGTACTACCTCCCCTGATAAGTGCCCCTAGATCTAGCATAAATACTATGCCATTGACTCTAGTAAGCTGGGTGGTCCAACCACCATTTCCCATAATCCTAGCAGGTGCTTCTGGTAACATGGTTACTGGGATTCGTAGTACACCTACTGTTCCTTCCTCCTTTGCACACACTACACAGAGCAGTCCGACATGATCCTTGGCTTTCGTCTAAGGATTTCCTTGGAATGGGGGACATATTCCCCCATCCACTCCATACATAGGCCCATCGCCTTCTTATGTATGAATGTAGTTTGGAAACACTACCTCTTACAGGAAAGGTTTTCAAACTCTGATTTTGGCCCCGTTCATGAGCTCTCCCTTTTCGTTATTTAGCGGAGGGATACTTTCTCCCTTTTTTCAAACCCCAGTTTTGATTGGGATGGTCTGAACCTCTTATACTGCACCCCCCACACACAATCCAGTGTCTTATGGATGGAATCCATTTCAAAGTGATCCATCCACTTCGTAACCGATGGCAGGGGGCAACCCCACCTTTACATATGGGCATTCGAGGGCAAGTCCCTCTAATCCTCAAACTAGCACTTTTACTGCTCCAGTGCGACCCAAGCTTCCTTTCCTGGCAACGTTAAACTTGCCATATTTGTCTAAGTTGATGAACAAACCAGTGAGGCATGACCCCTCATTGCCACTTGTTCCCACCAAATTGCCATCGGACATCCCTAAATTCGAGGGCAAAGTTGGTGAAGATCCTGGGGCTCATGCCACCACATTTCATTTATGGTGTTCTTCTAATTCACTAAATGAATATTCAGTTAGGTTGAGGCTATTCCAAAGAACCTTAACAAATACTGCAGCAAAATGGTACATTGAGCTACCTTCTGCTGCATTCAGTAGTTTTTGGGACTTGGCTAGCGCATTTCTTAGCCACTTTCAGCTTCTGGTCCGATATGATTTCAGAATGGACTTGTTATCGAAGTTTAGGAAAAACAAGGCTACCCACATCTATGATCATATCCAAGAGTGGAGGAGGCAAAAGAGCCTTATTAAAGCCATTATTCCTCCTGAGTTCTTACTAGAGTGGTTCCTTAAATATCTGTTGCCTTACATATCTAAGGATGTATCCACTTCAGTAGTGATGAATGAAGAAGAAGCAAATCTCAGGACCCAACAATTGGATTTGATTTATTCACAATTTGGGATCTTGTATGAGATTATCCCTGAGGCACCGAGGCCTACCCACAATGCAGAGAAACCTAAGCCTAGACCCAATGCCGATGGTGTGGTTGGGTTCGTTAACTCTCCCACTATAGAATCTTTGGCCAAACAACTTCATCAGTTGTCCGTCAAACATTCTACGGCAAAGGCAGCAAAGGCTTCCCCCTCACCCCAAAGTGCAATTTTTTTTGCACAGACCTCTCAGGAGGGAAATCAGTAGCCCAATTGGAAGAAGAAGAGAGGAAATAAAGGGGAGGGAAATCAAAACAAGAAAAAACCCACAAATAGTGCTCATGGGGGCAAGGAAGAAAATAAAAAGGTCAAATTCCCATGTAAGTTGTGCCACGAGTATCACCTCACTCACCTTTGTCCCCTTATGGAATAATCCCAGAAGCTGCTTAAAGCTCAACAACCAGCTGTCCTGAAGGATCCTTTTCCTCCAAGGGTAGAACTCTACTTCAACTTTGAATGTAGCAAGGGGCACTCCTGGTGCCCCTCACCCTAACTATATCAACATGGTTCGATCTTTGACTTTGCTATAGACTAGGAATAAAAATTATGAGAAAGAGACTTCTGAGAAAGGCAAGTCTATAGGTGAAAATTCTAACCCTCTCACTATCGAGAAGCCTGTTGAAACTATGCCTAAGATACCGAAAGGTGTCTTTAAGAAGACCTTGCATAACCCTAATGCTAGGGATACTTCACACTACATCTTGTTTGAAGACTTATCCCAAACCCCTTGTGCAATGTCAGCCTTAGAGGTGTTACAAAGCTATCCTGCCCAGCAGGATGCCCTCTTAGCAGCCTTAGGTAGCATGGAATCATCTAGTCTCATGGTAAAATTTCACTTATCTGATGTTAAAATTCGCCTACCTTACCATGTAGCCTTATCAATAGATGTCATCCATGGTGGAAAGACCATTGGAAGGGAAGTTGTTGATGAGGGTGCTTCTACATGTGTTATGCCCTTGTCATGGTGGAAAGCTCTCAGATCCTCAGAGTTGGTCTCGCCAAACACTCTACTTACTACTTTTGAGGAAAGATATTTCCGTCCGCTTAGTATCCTACCAGCTTTTGAAATAAAGCTGGCAAGGAAAGTAGTGTCTATTGAGGTGGAAGTGATTGATGCACCTTTGGACTATAATTTGCTTTTGGGAAGAAGCTGGACTTATGCCATGTCTGCTATTGCATCGGTTGTCTTTTGGGTGGTAGTTTTTCCACATAAAGGAGAGTTGGTTATTGTTGACCAACTCGATTTTACTCAAAAATGCTGCCTGGAGTCTAATGAGTTTGCTGTGCCATTGGTTGATCAGGTCAAACCTGCTGCACATAGCTTGGGGGATTGAATGTATGCATCATTGATGGGAACATTTGATCTTCCAGCCCCGATTAACTATATTGGTTCTACTAGTGTGGGGAAGTCCATAGCCATGGTTGTTTATAGGACTGCTCCTTGGGTTCTCCCTTCCCCCCATGAACCGGAAGTGCCCTTATCAGTAGTGGAAGTAGCTTACCAAGCTATCACTCAAACCACTATTTATCCCATCCCAGACCCTCTCATAGTATTAGAGGACATGGAAGAAGTCTATTTGCCCACTTGGGTAGAAAACTCTTCGCACTCTATAGAATTTTTAGATATGGTTTTACCTTTTGATGAATCCATTTTGGAAGCCTTGAGTGGACGTGATAAGATCTGTGAAGATCTTCATCATCAATCCTATTTTCTTCTAGAGCTAAGCAAGATAGAAAATCAAGAGTTTCATATGAGACTATCAGATGATGTTGATACACCCATCAATCCCTTACCCAAGGAAGGAATGTTTGCTGAGGGGAATATGGAAAATATTTCCACCACTATCCCTATTAGAATCTCTGTAAATCCTGATGTCCTGGAAAATATACATATAGGTGCAAACTTCTCTCCTGAGGAGATTGCAATCTATACGGCCTTGCTCAAGGAATTTCATGACGTCTTTGCCTGGTCATATGAGGAGATACCAGGAATTGATCCATCGATAGTTGAACATGAGATCCGAACATACCCCAACCCTAAACCTATTCGGCAAAAGTTAAAACCTGTTAACCCACGTAAAGCGGTGGCTGTGAAGGCTGAAGTTGAAAAGCTGTTGAAAGCTGGTTTCATTTATCCCATAGCTCTGACGGAATGGGTATCCAATCTTGTTCCTATTGATAAGAAGCAAGAGACCATACAAATTTGTACGGACTTCATAGATTTCAATAAATATTGTCCTAAGGAGAACTATTCCACAACACTTATAGACCAGATTATAGATGCTTGTGTAGGAAGTGAAGTGTTCTCGTTTATGGATGGTTTCTATGGATACAATCAAATTCAAATAAAACTGGAAGACCAACATAAAACTGCTTTCATTTATCCTTGGGGTACCTTCACATATAAAAAAATTCCCTTTGGATTGAAAAATGTTGGGGCAAACTTTCAACAGGAAATGAAATTTTCCTTCCATGATATAAAATTCATTGTCAAACCATACCTTGATGATCTTCCTATGCATTCTCGAAAAAAGAATCGATCATCCAAATCACTTGCGTCTAATCTTTGAGTTATGTAGATACTATAAGATCCACTTAAATCCCCACAAGTGCGTGTTTTATGTCAAGTTGGGAAGACTGCTCAGATTCATTGTCTCTAATAGAGGCATCCAAGTGGATCCATTAAAAGTACAGGCCATTGTAAATATGCCTCCTCCTCGTTCTACCAGGAAAATTCAAAGCCTGCAGGGAAAGTCTAATTTTCTTTGATGTTTCATCATTAACTATGCCAAGATTACCAAGGGTTTCATGCGCCTATTAAAACAGGACCCCTTTTGTATGGGATGAAACTACACAACTCGCTTTTGAGGCATTGAAAAAATCTTTGTTGTCGGCACCTTTACTGCGTTCACCAGATTACTCTAGGGATTTTATATTGTATCTAGCTGCGTCCAACTTGACCATTGGGGTAGTCCTGGTCCAGGAAGATGATAAGCTCTAGGAGCATGTCATTTACTATCTTAGTCGTGCTTTAGCTGGCCCTGAACTCAGGTACTCCCACGTCAATAAATTGCCTTAGTAGCTGTCTATGATGTTCAGAGGTTATGTCACTACATTTTACTGAGGACTACAACAGTAGTGGCGGATGTGAATCCATTTCAGTATGTTTTGTCCCGATAGATTATTGGGAGCAAATTCAACAAATGTATAGTCATTCTCCAAGAGTTTGACTTGGATTTCTAGTCCGCTAAGTCTAAAAAGTCCTTAGTTTTTGCTGAGATTATAGTAGAATTTCCAATGGAAGAAGATGTAGTCATTGAGGATGACCCATTCCCAGATGAGCATACCTTCTTGATAGCCACCTATGACCCTTGGAATGGAGATATACTTATCTATCTATAGACTTTGAAGTGTCCTACAGCTTTGTCGTGGAAAGAATGATGTAAATTACGCCTTCATGCTAAGAACTACCTCATCATAGGAGATACTTTATATCAAAGAGGGGTAGATTTCGTTTTGCATCGATGTCTTACCCATGAGGAAGCAGAGATTGTATTGAATGATTCCTATAGTGGAGCATGTGGGGGTCATTTATCTAGGTTAGCAACAACCCAAAAGATATTACGTGCTAGTTATTTCTGGCCCACAATCTTCAAAGATTGTGTGGAAGCGGTGAAGCATTGTCATCCTTGTCAGCTTTACACTAGAAAAATGCGGTCAGATCCTACTCCATTGTTTCTCGTTGTCTCGATGGGCCCCTTCATGAAGTGGGGGATTGATTACATGATGTGCAACCCAGCTTTGACTGGGGGGAAAAAATATATCATTGTCGATGTGGACTATTTTACGAAATGGGTAGAGGAAATGCCCACCTTTAAAGTCGACGGGGAAACAATAGCTTTCTTCATGTTCAATCAGATTATAGCATGGTTTGGTATACCTGGGGTGATTATCACTAACCATGGAAGTCATTTTCAAAATAGCATGATGGCGTATCTAACCACTATGCTTGGATTTAGACAAGAGCATTCATCTTCATATTATCCTTAGGAAAATGGTCAGGTTGAGGCTGTCAACAAGACTTTGAAGACTATCCTCAAACGTACAATTGATGCAGCCCATTGTAACTATCATATCATGCTATACCTTACCCTTTGGGTGTACCGAACTCATGTAAAAACTGTTGTGGGTTTCTCCCCCTTCCAACTCGTTCATGGAGTTGAAGCCGTTACCCTGGTTAAATGTCAAATCCCATCCTTCAAAATAGATATTCATGTGTTACCCAATACGACAGAGCTTGAAGAATGTCTAGTACATTTAGAACAAGTTGATGAGTGGCATAGAGATGCGCTGACAGCAAACAAATCTCACAAGAATAGGGTCAAAATCCAATATGATAAGTTGGTCAAACCTCGGATTTTATCTGAAGGGGAACTTGTTTTGCTTTGGGACCAAGACAAAGAACCCATGGGGGTAGGAAAATTCAAGGCCATGTGGTTAGGGCCTTATGTCGTGTCCAAAGTCTTAAAAAAGGATGCATATGAGTCAATAGATTTTGATGGGAATAAGTTTCCTGAGCCTAGAAATGGGCTCTATCTGAAGAAGTATTATGCTTAGGATTAGCACTTTTTCTTGTATTTTATTGTATGTATTTTTATGTACACTACTTCATCGGTTTTTTTTTTTATACCATCTACTGGTTGTTGCAGATGTCTTCCGAGAGGTACGTAGGTTTTGCTGATGGCACCAGTCGCCACACTTGTAATCTTGCTTCAGCGGCATGGGTCATTTATTCTCCCTCGGGACAGTTAGTTACCTCAGGAGGCATCTGCTTAGGTCCTGATTCTAATAATGTTGCTGAGTATAGGGATGTAATTGAGCTTCTATGGGATGCTTTGTCACGTGGTATCACTCAGCTGGAAGTCCGAATGAACTCTCAACTGGTGGTTTCCCAGCTCAATCGAGCTTATCAGGTGCGAAACCCTATTTTATTGCATCAATTCATGCAAGTTAGGTTGTTGGAAAGAAACTTTGAATTTATTACATTCAATCACATTCCAAGAAATCAGAATTCATTGACTAATGCATATACTAATTACATTTTTGATTGGCATTTAACACATATTTCATAAAAATATACAACATACACATAAAAAATATTTGTAAATAAACCGAAAATATATATGTGTGTGTGTGTGTGTGTGTGTCTGTGTGTGAATATCTGTCTATAGATAGGTCGAGTCTTTGGTCCTCAGATCGAGTCATAAATGTATAATATACAAAAAATGGATCATAGTCCATCAAAATTCCCTAGATCTATGTAGGACCACCCTGGTCCCCTCAGTCTCCCTGTACTCTGGCTTCCTCAGCCTATTCGGCTTCAGTAGCCTCTACAGCATCTATGTACACTAAAACAACTCTGGCTACCTACCTCAAAAGGCATATCTAGACGGGTGGTATTCCAACCACATACTCATGCATGATGGCTAGGATGTGCTCAATCCGCATAGTGGGAACTCTTTGGGTAAGCTTGGTGAGCTTTCCCTCCAGAACCCTGATAAGCCCCTGGTCTTCGCCTAAGACAGGATGAACAAACATACGTGGATGCCCTGCAGGGAGGACCGGTCCAATATCTGCTATTTGACATGTTTACAGGATTAGAACTCTTATACATATGTATATATCCCTATATTTTAAAATTCATAAAAAAATTTAAAAAGCTTAAAAACCAAAAATTACATAGCTCTCTCCATGCTCCTCCTGGAGGGAGGACAAGGTCTGGATCACCTCAGAAATCCATCCCAGCATATGGAAACTGCTCTAGTGCTAGTAAATGCTGCTCCCACTAAAACTAGAAGTCATCATTGTACACACTTTGCACTGAGCCACCTCCTCCCTGGCAAAGGAAGATATCTCCCCACCTGCTCAGCCTAGGCTGATGATGAGATCTAACTGGTAGAGGTACTGCAGGGTTCAACCCTAACACTCTCTTAAAGAAGAAGGCCACCATAATGTTAGAATGTCCGAAGTTCTTCCTTCTTTTTCTGTTGCAGTCTGAGAGTTGTTTTCTCAGAATCGGGATCACTCCTGAACACCAATCATACAAAGCCCCATGCATGTATTCCATTGCCAGCCTCATTTGGTTTCGTGTGGCGAGATGAAGAGAAGATGATCCTGCAATCCTAACTATGGTACTTGCAAAAACCTGTAGGGGAAGATCATGTATATGTGTAATAGGGATGCAACTCTCTCTCTTTTGGGTCCCCGGTGTGCAGAATACATCAATGTAGTTTTGGACACTTAGAGGATCACTGCCTCGGCAAGTGCCCTCCAAGTTAACTAGAGCTCCTCCTCGTCACAGACCAACAATGAAGTAGATATCCTCATAAGTAATCTCCAAGGACTCACCTTGAAGGTCGAACATGCCCAAATCATGATCCCAGTAGTTTATCATGAACTCTAGTAGGAGGACATTGGCCCGCATAGGTGATGTACAAAAGAATTTTAACAAGCCACTTGAACGTAAAACATTCATAGTGGGGGCATCTTGGAGTGCTTCTTGATCCAAATCTTCGTGCTCACGCCCCATCCACTCAAGCACCATCTTCACACCTAGCAAAACAATCATTGTGAAGCATTAGTTTCATATAAAAATTAAAAATTTTGACTCTTTATATATCTTTTTACCCTCCATGCAGCGTACAAGACTATATAGTTAGACATGTCGCATACTATACGCGAATGTCTTTCAGATAACCTGCGTAAAAAATGCATGTATGCGAGTGTCACTATAGCAAACCCACGTACATAGCGTTCCTTGCTTAAGGGCACTCAAAAATATGAAATTCGAACACAAATTTGAAATTTGCTAGGATCAAAATGAAGAGCTTGCGGTCTATTCTTACTTGACACTTGCGGAATTGGATTCCGTCCACCGGATTGTCCGCACTGATCAAATGAAGGTAGAGGTAAAAACTTGCTTCTTATGGCTAAAATTCAAAATGGTGAGTTTTATTTAGTTTTTTGAACTGTTTATAGAAATTATATTTCTTAAGTGGGGTTTTGGCCTATAGTTCATATTTTATCAAACTAATCCCATCTCTTTTTGCCTTGCAACAGTTTTTTTATCATTCTATAATGTTTTTTGCTCATATAGGATGGTTTTGTATCATTTCACATGCATTTTGCATCTATACTGATTGCATATGAAACTTAGTAATCAACATTTAAACCATGGACTATGGTATTCTTAACCATTAGCTCCTTGTCTTTACCATCGTTCTTCCGTGGATAGGGCCTTCCTCTCATGAGTATCCCCATTTAGAACCTATGTTGTCTTTCGATAATCGTGCTGCAGTTGTGTTAGGTATAGAGGAATCCTTTTAGCTAATTTTCACGCCAAATGGAGCCTCATTATGGTCTCTTTTTACAAGCTATCCCTTTATAGGACTCCCTACCCTTATGGATTTTCTTTAGGCCCAGGTTTGAATCCTTAAAAAAAAACTTGACTACGGAGTTAACTTATCTGTTCAAGCTCATTAAGTATATGTGAATGGGAATTCGCATTGGTGGTAAGTTATCTCTTTCTCGGACCATGAAGAATAGAACGATAAATGATCACTCTCTTTTCTACGGAATTGAGAAGAGTATTCTCAGGCATAGGTTTATCACTTTTCGAGACCTGAGGGAGTATGAGCTTAGTTTTCTATTTTTCATGCTCTGGACCTAAACATGAAAAATATTCTGAGTGTACTTTATGTCTTTGTCATGCTCGTTAAACACTAAAGAACAAAGCATCGAGTTTATTGTTGTAAGCCCCATTTTTTGTACTCAAATGGATCTTTCCAAGTGATCTTGCTTTCCTTCACACTCGTAAAACTCAAGCTATTTATGATGTTCTTGAAGGAGCATTGGGTAGGTGGTAATTTAACCTTTTTCAGGCCTTCCTCACTAAGTACAAAAAGGGTTCACCTTTTCTTCTACGAAAGTTAAGAGAGTTCTTATGTGATATGCTTTATACTTTTTCGGCCTCAGGAGATTAAATTGGATGAAAAAGGACCCCCCTGGAGTCTTCTTTAGAGTTTTCAAACTCTCTAAATGTGAAAACACCGACTAAGCATGTACTAGTTCGGGCTCATTAAATCCACGAATCGGTGACACTATCAAGCAATATTCCCTCTTCTCTTCAATCTTGTATCTGCTGAAATGATTCTCACTTTGTTGCACCTATATCTGCTGGAATCATTCTAGCTCACTTTGTTGCACCAATTTGGAAAGTCTTCTACACAAACCGCTACAAGTACATCTCATACTATGTGAATAGACGTGTTGAGTTCAAACATAGTAGTTCATCATCTGATTACTGGTCATTGATGTATACCATTAACAGATGTGAGACTACCCACCGATAATGAAAATGAAAAATCAATGTAGTAGAGTGAAATCTAACAAGTGTGAATAAATGTGTTGAGTTCAAACACTTGAAAGAATCCATCGATCAGGGGACATTGATGTATTCCCAAAACTATCGGTGGCGAGAGAACCTGTAACTGATGACTGTATGTCTCAAGACACTCAAATGACTCTAAATTCCTATCCTAGAATAAATGATCTGAAGTTGATGGGATGAAATCCACTGGAAGAAGGCCATTAAGGAATCCACCATCATCCAACACGAGGTATTTAGCAAATTTGTATAATGTGGAAGGACTCAATCATAATGTGCTTGAACCAGTACCAGTATCGGGAATGGCCGACATGCAAAGTCAAGAAAACTGAGGAATGGCCAACTCAGGCTTCAACTTCCTTTGAACAAGAGCATAAAGGTGAAATGTGACTGAATGTAGGAAGCATAGACTCAATATACAAAACTGGGACATCTCTGCGACATAGGAGGCATTGACATGGGCTACATAGGGACTTGAAGCTTAACCAGTCAATGGAGATAAACTCAAAGAAATGAGTACAGCTCCTAAAGTCAAACTATTAACCCAACCAAAGGATGTGATATATAGTGCTCTGTTAGAAGGTTACACGACTTGACTGTGTTGGTTGTGGAGCCTAATATTCCATATACATAGATATTATTTAGTTTTGTTTGTACCCCAGGTGTACTGTACACTCATTCCCCCTACCTTGGGGTTTGGGGTATCGCCTCGAAAAAGGGGGTTCAGGGTAGCGCCCTCTTGAAAAAGGGGGTCCGGGGGCAGAGCCCCCCAAATTTTTTTTTTTGGGATGTGTGTTGGCTAACAGTATTGTGGATCCATGGTATTGGGTTAACCCTAGAATTTCCCCATTGTAATTCCCCTATAAAATAAATCATTGTAAAACGACTGGGTATGGTATTATATTGTATTGGAAGAGAGATTGTGAGAGCGTGAAGAGGAAGTGCAACGGTTTTGCTGTAGGGTGTATTCCTTCATCTTTTTGGACTGTAATAAAAGGAATGGCAATTTCTTTGTGGACGTAGCCCATTATTTGGATGAACCATGTTATACATTAGAGGAAATTTCAACTCAAAATTGGCCTCCTAAAAAAATTAATAAAATAATATTTATTAATTTTGGAGGAATAAAAGAAAAAAACTACTTCTTTGTTTGTATTTTTGACATATGTCCCCGTGTTTTTACTCAAATTTCGATTGGGAGAGCTCATTGGATGCAGAATTAAATTTCGCATCCAACGAGTACGCACTTGGCATACTTTTGATGGACCCCGCTACCCCAAAAATAAGAAATAACTGAAATTTCAAGCAACGGCATTGGCTAAGACATGATGACATGGAATTTGAGTTAAAGTTAAAAGCCCCATTTTGAGTTGAACTTTCCTCTAATGTCTGTGTCTCTCTGTAATCTTTTAATGTGTTTTGCATCTTGTTTATTGATTTAACTGTATATCTGTTATTTCTCTACAGTCATGTTTTCTAATAATTGGTATCAGAGCCCAAATGTTTGTTTGGTTGGTAAACTTGCAGGAAAGAACGGTTCCTGGTTTGAGTGGGAAAAATGGCGTAAGAAGGAAAGTTTAGGGTCGAAAAATTTAATGGCCAAAACTATCATTTATGGAAGATGAAAATGGAGGACTATGTTTACCAAAGGATTTGTACATGCCATTGGGCAGAAAAGGAAAACAGTCATCGGCTATGAAAGGTCAAGAATGGGAGGTTCTTGACAGAAAGGCACTGGGAATAATACGACTGTGCCTGGCTCTGTTGGTGGCCTTCAACATTTCAAAAGAAAAAACAACAGAGGGTGTGATGAGCGCAATGAGTAAGCTCTATGAAAAACCCTTGGCTTCCAACATAGTATTTTTAATGAAGCATTTATTTAATATGAAGATGTCAGAAGGTGGATCTATTGCTGACCATTTAAATGAGTTTAATACACTTACAAGTAAGTTAAGTTTTGTAAAATTGAACTTTGATGATGATTTTAGGGCTCTTCTAATATTTTTCTCATTTCCAGAAAACTAGAATAGCTTGGTCATGGCTGTAAGTAACTATGACCTGTTATAGCTGATTTTACCACACATGGTGAATCACACTTTTATGGCCTTCCCTGTCCCTCTACAAACTCCTTAGACCCCATGGACCATTTTTGTACCTTTTATGTTTCCAAGATCATCCCTAAAAACATGCTAAAATTGCCATACGTGACTTTTAAACCCTTTCTCGCGTATATATGCTGGTTTGACCCCTAAAACCACATAGATCATGATGTGTTCAAAAGGACAAATTATTTTGGAGTTTTCCTTGATGTGGATCTAACTCACTTGTCTCTTAGCCTTCCATATTCCTTGAGATCGCTCGGATTCGACCCTTCATTACCCCATTGAAGAGCTATATAAGGAACCCTCTGGATACATCGAAGCATATGAGAAATTGAGAGCAAAGAAACTATAGTCCATTGCTGTTGGAGCTTATACTTGAGTCTGCAGCCCTTTGTCCCTTGGAGCACTTTTGTGTTCTTCCCAAGCTTGCATTTTTCTTGTGATCTTGTTATCGAGAGATGGAGGATTGAAGTGGTGGAGGCCCATGTGGGGGAATCAGTTTCTCCGATTCGCAGACGTGCCGACAGAGGTTGTATCTATTGTAATCTATGTTTTATATTAATAGAAATATCTTTTCATGTCCAATAATGTGTATTTGAATGAATATTTAATCCATGGATGACTTCAAATGCTTATATGTTATTGATTATATATGCTAGAGTAGAGCTAACACAATTATATATAGCATGCTTTTCTTGTTTGCTGATTGTTGAGGAAGCAATTTATCAATACAAGCTGGAGTTGGAAAGCTCAATGTGGATCTACACCAACCGTCCGGAATAAGGTACAAATCAAGATCCTTTATTGTTATATCTTTTATTTCTCTTGCATATAGGAAAGGATTGATTTATGGAGTCAATTTGTCTATTGTGGTACCCCACACCATAGGAATTTCTCTTCGTAACAGAATTGGCGACTCCACTAGGGAGTTCCTAGTTGTTGTCCTTTGCAGGTTTCTATCGGCATTCAATGTTCTTGAATAGCTCTTATTTCTCTGTTTCTAAGCCGGGTCTAGGGGCATGTTTTCCTGGTAGTGTCTGATTGGTGTGAAGTTTGTCTCAGCCTATTTGTTTGCCTTCATTTTTTTATACACATTTCTTCCTATACACAAGTTTTGAACTCACAGTCACATATAAACGTGGTTTTGACTGCTATTACCACGTACATACGTGGGTGTTCTGCTAACAACCGCGTATGCCATGAGTTTTTCCTTTTAGAGGAAGATTGGTTGTTGCTGGGTGAATTCTGATGATTGTTGAGTCTCCTTTGATACTACTAGAGTCTGTATACACCTCTGTTTCTGACCAGAGATAATTTTTTTTAGAGTAAATTTCTTTTTAAGAATGTTCTTGCCATTGCATTTTTTATTTTTTGTTTTGGGATTAGTGCATTAGATTTATTTTATCTTAGTACTTTGTGTGAGTGAGGATTGCAGAGTCTGGGGGTGGTAGAATCATTCTTTTGCTTTAGTATCTCATTTTTATTCAAAAACTCCAAAAATATTTGCTTCTTTGCATCGTTATGCATTGCACTTTGCACTTTGAATGGTACTTGCACTAGGTTTTCTTTGAGAAGTATTAGTCAGGATTTCATATAGGAATGATTGCATTTGTCATTTGGAGAAAAAAATTGCATTTCACGTAGTAGCATGCCCTATTTTTCATTCGACACAATGCATTTGCATTGATTGTTAGGTGTGCATTTTACTTCATGTTGCATCATAACACCATTCGTTGCATGACCATCTACCTTTTTTGAGTAATAAAGCCAAATAAAATTAACGCTTAATTAAAATGGATTACACTATTTTCTTTGATAGGATACACCAACAAGATTAGGTTTTAGGGTCTTGGAATAGTTCATTGTGAGTAAAATCTCCAAGACCACTAAACAACAACATGTATGTGTCTGTCCAGGTGAGAGTGTGAAATTCCTTGATATAATTAGTGTTTCTCAGGATCCTCCTCTTACAAGGGAGTTAAGCAGGAGGCAGTGTGAGTAGTTATTGATTGGGATGACCCCTAGTCATATTTGAGTAGCACCAAAGATATTTTCAGGATTGTATTTGTATCTGGGGGTTCTTTAGAGAGTTTCGGGCTTTGCTACCCTTCCCATACGGTCAATCCCGCTTGCGACTATCTGCTTGAGCATTGATTATATTGAGGTGACCTTAGTTGCCTTACCTAGGTTATCGAGGGGGTACTTTGGAGGGGTTATTCTACAGGTGTCTCGGCCAGGTTGGGGTCGAATAACATAGTCTCTTTACACATTGAAGCTAAGGGCCACAATAATTGGTTACAAACCTCCGCTTATTGTGTATGGGAGTCTCAAGCCTCTCCTAGGAGAGACATACCTACTTCATTCAAGAGCTCACATATCCTACCCTTGTTTGCTTGTGACTAGCTTTAGATTTTATTGGTGTATGCTCTATGCATGTTAGCTTGCTTAGGGTTTGCGTAATTAGAGAGTCTTTTTTATTTTTTGAGTCATTGTGGATTTGGGTGCGGCTCCTCACCATTCTCATCGTTTAGCAAGAATTCCACCTTATCACATTGATTCACACATGATGGGAGATCATGAAGATGAAATTCTTGAGCTACCTTCTTCACTCCATGAGGTTGAAGAAGAAGAGCTTGTTCCTACATATGATCCTTCACCTGATATAGTTACACACTCTGGGTATGATCCCTCATCCACAGGTCACCTATATTGGATGTCAAATGACAAGACTCATCATGAACCTGTGAGAACTGGTTATGGTAGTTATGATATCTCCGGTATTCCTGCACATGATTCGGTACAGCATACCGAGTCAGAGTTTGAACCTAACACTATGCCTAGGGGAATTCTAGTCACTTCCATGTGGAGAGATTTGGGAACATGATTCATATTGTGCCCTCTATCCTAGCACTGGAGGTCACATCACATGTTCATCCTAGACCTAGTGCTATTAGTCCCATTCAAATACCAAAACCTAGATGGGTGACTGTAGGGAACATGACATATATAATTTCACATGTCCCTTTATCCTCTATGCCTAGTTCTTTGAATGATATTCATCCCCCACATTCACATGGTCCTTCAGGCTGGAATGTTGCTACAAGTCATGTTCGTACCGATGCTACTCGTGTAGTTGTGTCTCAAAGTCAAATACCTCCTGTTGTTTCGAGAGGTCGTATTCCTACTTTTGGAGGTCATATTCCTACTTCTTGAGCATATATTACTACCTATGGAGTTTCTCATGGGACATCTCATGGGACATATTTGTGGAAATTGAACCCAGTGTTAGAACAATTACACTCACAACAATTGCCAATTACACATGCAAAATTACTCACAAAAGACACTGAATATGTAGCTGAACACTAATTTGTATTGAATAAGTGTACAATAGCCAACCCTATGAAATCATAGGCTTCCACAATAAATAATTACATAAGGGATTCGAATGCATGAATATGCCATTCGAATCTAGTCAAAAGCAGGCTTACTAAATCTAAGCAAATCCCCCATAGGTGCATAAAGCAGTTTCCAAAACTATCTAGGAGCTCACAAATTGGAAAAATCAATTAGGAAATCTAATAGTGGATGGAAGGACAAATCATACATGCTTTTCATAGGAGAAAATAATGGAGGATGTGGAGGACAAAAAACAAGTTAACTTCACCTAGTCAAACTTTCCCAATTGCCTTAAAGCACTGAAAAAGCAGGCAATAAAGCAGAAAAAGCAAAAACGCACTAGGGAGGCTAGGAATAAAGTAGATTTGATTCCAGGAGGTTTCCCAAGCACTCCATGAATCAAAATTATCAAGTTTGACCACTATGGATGTGTAGATGACAACTTGCATAAGGTGGAATATGGAAACTAGGGAAATAAGACAAAAATGGATTAATTAATGTCTAAGGTAGCTAACTATGGGTTGATTATTATAATAATATTATGGACCTTATTATGGACCACAATATGCACAAATTTATTCACCTTATGGGTACGGGTATCAACAACCTGCTTACTCTCCGAATTATGGCTTTGTACCCCCACATACTCAAGGTAAACCACACTATGGTGCTTCCATGCCACCCTACACGGGTCAAACAGGAGGAGTATACTATGTCCATGGACATGGTGGTTATGGTAGTCAGTCCTATGTGAACCAAAATTATTAGGGAATGCCTCATTAACCTTCTCAACCTAGGCTCCCTTTCCTCGCAACATTAAATCTTCATGACTTGTCAAGACTAACGAATGATCTGGTATCTTATGACCCGGCTTGGCCGGCTGTCCCTACGAAGATTCCCTTGAACATTCCCAAGTTTGAGGAAAACCAAGAGAAGATCCAAGTGAGCATGTTACTACATTTCAAATATGGTTCTCTTTTAAATCCTTACACGAAGATTCAATCTGTTTAAGGCTATTTCAACGCACCCTCACCGGGCATGCCGCGAAATGGTACATAGATATACCTAGGGGGTCATTCACTTTGTTCGATGACCTAGCTATGAATTTTCTCAAGCACTTCTAGCTACCAGTGCATTACGATATTGGTACGAAACTCTTGTCAACATTTCGACAAGACAAATCCACGCATATATTGGACGATATCCAAGAGTGGTGTAGACGGAAGAGATTGATTAAAGGCTTCATACCACTGGAGTTTCTCCTTGAATGGTTTCTTAAGTCATTACTGCCTTATATAGCGAAGGGTGTCTCTACATTTGGAGTTCAGAATGAGGAACACACCATATTTAGGGCTCAAGAATTGGACTTGATTTATGCTCAATCCGGTTTGTTATATGAGATCATTCCTAATGCTTTGCGTTCTAGTTTCGACCCTAAGATCAAACCTGGACCACATGTCGATGGCATTGTTGGTTGTACGAGTGCCAAACCCACAGATTTGGTTGTGAATCAGGTCAGTCAATTATCTATCGACCAATATGCCTCAAGACAAGCCACAGCTTCGTCTCAACCCACCAAAATGGTGAGTGTGCTTTCGGTACAATCGTCAGACCAGAAGAGTAACCAGCAACCCGAAAGGAATAAGAAGAAGGGTAAGAACAATTGTAAGGGTGGAAATAGGAATTAAAATGCCAATTCTAATTACAATAATGCCCGAAATGTTAGGGGGGGCAAGTAGCCTAAATGTAAAGTTAAGTTTCCTTGCAAGTTGTGTAAGGATGACCACCTCATTCACTTGTGCCATCGGATAGATGAAGCCTCGAGATTCATAGCATAGGGCCTAGCTGTGCTGACCAACCCTTTACCTCATAATCAAAACATGAACTCGAGGACCCATTATTAGTCTAGTGGGGATCAATATCCACCGGAGGATAGTAGTGGTCATGGTTGCATCAATATGGTGCATGCTACTAAGGGTGTGACTTGTGCAAAGGACTATGGTTAGTCACAACCAGACCTTGGAAAGGAACCTGATCCATTGGGAGTCCTTTACATATTGAAAAACCTGTGGATAAACCTAAATTTGCAACTCACATTCCTAAGGGAGTCCTTAAGCATTCAGGGCACAATCCTAATGCCCGAGCCGCCCAGAACTATTCTGTTGTCGAGGATTTGGGCCACACTCCTTGTGCGATGTCTGCACTAGAAGTACTTCAGAGTTGTCCTTCCGAAAGGAAAGCTTTTCTTTCTTCCCTTAGTGTGAACGATGATGATTCTTCCTCCGTCATCAATTTTCAAACCTCGGGACTTCATCCTTGCTTGCCTTACTATGTGTCTCTCTTGATTCACGTAGAATGTCTCAACATCGCTGTCAAACACACTATGATTCATGAAGGTGTTGTTTCTTCCATGATTTCTTTGGCATGCTAGAAGGGTTTGGTTTCCCCTGAGTTGTCTAAATCCGGTACCATGTTGACTGATTTTGATGGAATATCATTTCAACCCCACAGGATTCTTCCTTCTCTTAAGGTCCATTTGGGAGGGAAGACCGTTGTGATAGAGGTCAAGGTGGTTGATGCACCCATTGACTACAATTTGTTTCTGGGTAGGAATTGGATGTACAGTATGCAAGCCATAGCTTCTTCTCTATTTTGAGTTGTATGCTTTCTGTTTAATGGGAAGATAGTTATGATTGATCAAACGTCATTCAAGAAACCGCTGATTATTGGATCTTTGGGACCTTCTATCCTGATTGTTGAGCACTCTCAACCGGCAACTGGCAGTGTGAGTGTTGGCATGTATCCATCCCTTATGGGAAGCTTTATTTGTCTTGCACCTGTTCTTATGATAGGGTCTAGTTATGGTGAGGCTTCATCGTCTGTGAGATCAGTGTCTTTTTGCACAACCCATATGGAAGATCCTTGGACTCTTCCTACACCAAGCCCTTCATGTGAGCCCATCGAGATGGACGTGCCATTGCTTGCAACTATGATAGCATATCAAGCTAATATTGAATGTGTTGCAAAGACTTGTCCTTCCTCTTCATGAATGGAGAAGGAGAACCCATATGTATAGCTTGCATGGGCAGTTCAGTCTTCTCACACACATGATTGCCTTGATAGTGTTTTTCCTTCAGATGAAGCTATTATTGAGGCTATGTCTGGGGTTGAGCCACCTTGGGAAGAGTTGCATCATAGATCTTATTTTCTTCCCGAGCTTGACCATTTGAAGTGTGAAGACCTTAGGGAGATTCTTAGTGAGAGAATTGGTAGTCCTGTGGTTCTGTTAAGCTCTCTTGGTTTGATGGTTGATGGAAACATGGAGAATATATCTCCTACCATCTCTATCAATATCTCTCATGATCCTGGCAAGATTGAGAATGTCTATATTAGGGAAAAAATTTTCTATGCTGAGATTCAATAGTATACCGAGCTGTTCAAAGAATTTTGTGATGTATTCTCTTGGTTATACGATGAAATGCCAGGTACCGACCCTCGCATTGTTTAACATGAGACTAAAACTTATCCCAATGCTAATCCTGTTCAAAAACGCTTATGTTCGGTGAATCCTATGAAAGCACCCACGATTAAGGATGAGATAGAAAAACTATTGAATGTTGGTTTTATCTATCCCATTCCCTTGACGGAGTGGATTTCAAACCCCGTTCCAGTTGATAAGAAGCAGGGAACGATTTGCATATGCACCAATTTCCATGACTTGAATCGTGCTTGTCCTAAGGACAATTTCCCCACACCATTTATTGATCAAATTTTGGATGAATGTGCAGGAAGTGAGGTATTTTCCTTTATGGATGGCTTTTCCAGATACAATCAGATATAGATCAAACTTGAGGACCAACATAAGGCTGCCTTTATTTTTCCTTAGGGTACCTTTGCATATCGAAAGATTCCCTTCAGCCATAAAAACACCGGATCCACTTTTCATTGGGCTATGAACTTGATCTTCCATGATCTCAAATCAATTATTGAAGTCTTTTTGGATGACCTTGCTGCTCATTCTTGTATGAGAATGCGCCATTCCTACCATTTGAGATTAGTGTTTGAAAGGTGCCGCCATTACTTAGTCAGGTTAAATCCTCACAAGTGCATCTTTTGCATGAAGTTTGGTCCCTTATTAGGGTTCATTGTCTCCAAGGAGGGTATAAGAGTCGACCCTTTGAAGGTTGAGGAAATACTTCAATTGTCTCCCCCGAAAAACATTGGAAATCTTCAATGTTTGCAAGGCATGGAAAATTTCTTACGGAGATTCGTTGTGAACTTTGCCAATTTGACTAGAGGATTTATGCATCTTTTGAAGAAGGATACTACCTTTTGCTGGGATGAGCGAGACCAGAAGTCCTTTGATGTGCTTAAGCGAGCCTTAGCATCGGCCCTAGTGATTAGTCTACCCGAATATAGCCGTGACTTTCTACTTTATGTGGTTGCATCCATGGAGACGATTGGTATGGTTTTGGTTCAAGAGTATGACAATATCCAAGAGAATGTCATATGTTATCTTAGCCGAAACCTTATAGATGTGGATATCCATTATTCCCATGTTGAAAAGATTGACTTATCTACCATTCATGCGGTTCAAATATTGAGACACTATATTCTCCTTCACCAGACCTTGGTTGTAGCCTATGTTAATTCATTTCAGTTTGTCCTGACTATAAGGATGATCGGGGGTAAGTATAATAAATGGATTGTCATCTTTCAAGAATTTGATCTCGATTTTGTCTAGGAAAAATCAAAGAAATCATTGATATTTGCAGAGCTTATATCGGATTTCCCAAGCGAGGAGGAGGACGAAGTTTGTGAAGGATACATTTGTTAATGAGCACATCTTCTTATCTCAACTTTGGATCCATGGTATGGGAATATTATCATATATTTACAAACGTTGAAGGTCCCTACTCACCTTTCACGGGATGAACAACGACGATTACGTCATGTATCCAAGAATTACCTCATAGTGGATAGAACATTGTACCGATGTGGGGTAGATTCCATTTTACGTCGTTGTTTAACTCATGAGGAGGCTGACCTTGTGTTGAATGATTGCCACAGAGGGGTGTGTGGTGGTCATTTATTTGGGCTTTCTACAGCCAAAAAAATATTGAGAGCAAGTTATTTCTATCCATCGATATTTAAATATTGTGTTAAGGTAGTCAAGAAGTGCCACCCTTGCGAGGTGTTTGCATGTAATATGTGCTCACATCTTGCCCCATTACATCCCATTATCACCTCCGGTCCCTTCACTAAGTGGGGACTTGATTTCATGGATTGGAACCCAGCTTCAACTGGGGGGCATCATCATATTATCATGGTTGTTGACTACTTCACGAAATGGGCTGAGTCTATTCCTAAAATTAAATTCAATGGTGAGACAGCTGTACACTTTGTATTCAACCAGATTATTAGTTAGTTTGGTATTCCAAAAGATCTTGTCACTGACCATGGTAGGCAATTTCAGAATGACATGATGGAAGAGATGGCCTCAAATTTAGGGTATAAGCAGTAGCATTCTTCTTCTTATTACCCTCAAGCAAATGGACAAGTTGAAGCAGTGAACAAAACACTGAAGTCCATTCTACAACGAACCGTCGCACAAAGCAAGACAAATTGGCATATCATGTTATATCCTTCTTTGTGGGCTTATAGAACTAGTGTTAAGACTACCACGGGTTTTTCTCCATATCAGCTTGTACATGGAGTGGAGTTGGTATTTCCGGTTGAGTGCAAGATCCCTTCTTTGAAGCTAGCCATAGAGCTCTTACCGGACACTTCCCCATTGGAGGATCTTTTGGTCCACTGAGAGCAGCTTGATGAGCAGCACCGAGATGCCTTGGTGGCTCTAGAGGTGAATAAGCATCGCATTAAGGTCCAGTATGACAAATTTGTCCATCCAAGGAATTTTAGTGAAGGAGATTCGGTCCTTTTATGGGATCAAACTAAAGAACCCTGGGGGGAAGGAAAATTCAACCCCATGTGGCATGGTCCTTACGTTGTGAAACGTGTGTTAGAGAAGGGCGCTTATGAGCTAGTAGATTATGAGGGGACGGCCTTAGTGGAGCCTAGAAATGGGCTCTATCTTAAAAAGTACTAGGCATGATTTTCGGCCGAGGATGACTATTGTATATTATTGTATAGTATTTTGCATAGTTAGGTTTTTTTTATGGTGATCGGGTTTGTTGTTTAGCTTCCATTTCTTATGGCAGATGTCAATGGAGTCTTCCATCTTTATAGGATTCACGGATGGTGCAAGGTGTCACATTCAACACTCAGCATTTGCTGCTTGGGTGATTTATACTCCTACAGGTCAGGTATTCTCTTCAGGAGGCATATGTTTACGGCCCTCTTCAAACAACATTGCTGAATATAGTGCCGTTATCGAGCTTATACGGGATGCCATTTCACATGGTATTCTATCTCTTGAGCTACGTCTTGATTTGGAGTTAGTAGTGTCACAACTTAATGGCTTGTATCATGTTAGGGAATCTCAGGGATAATTTTAAGAACCCCCCCGAAAGTTAT
>LPNX010074957.1:25369-53259 GCA_001517045.1 Pseudotsuga menziesii | reverse complement strand
ATCTTAACCTTTGCTACAAGGTTGATAGAGGATGACAAGCTCACAGATGGGTGCAAGATGAACTTTTGAAGAAGTTCAAGATAGAGGATCTTAGTATCTTAGTATCCAGATAGAGTCAGTTGGCTAGGTGGAAAGTCGAAGCAAAGCTTTCAGTCGGATCATTCTTTAACTTAGAAAAAGAAGTTCTAATTACTAGTTGTTAGTGTTAGTCGTTAAAGTGGCTAGCTGCATTTATAAAATAAGTTTATATTTTCTCTTTGAATAGTTGAATATTAATGCTAAGTTGTGAAGTGCAGGAAGATGCGGATGAGGAAGGTATGGTAGGGCACTATACAATATATATGCATTTGATTATTTTTATCCTATTCTGTAACTGTCTAATCCCTATTGTATCTTGATAACCACCTCGGGGATTTTGTCCCTTCGCCTGTTGCTTGCACTTGGATCGCTCGGCAAATACTATAAGTTTGGTGTTATGGTTTTTGTTGGTATATTATTATGTGAGTAAGACATCATACCTGTCATGCCTTTGTTAACTGCGGCTATTATGGATGTAATGATAATAACCTCCTGTAGTTTGTAGTATGATTTGGCCTTTACTCCTAAATTGGTTTAGGAGGATGGCAATATGGCATAAGGATCTCATGGGGAAAATAAAGAATATGTATGTTATCTTTTGGTATTCCTTAAGGATGTTTTAGGATTAAGCAACGAAAAATGAGTTTAATTTGACATAACTAAATCGTCCTAATGTTGAATGAAACAGTTTTGCATTCCTTCTAAGTATCAATTCCAGCTCATTTGGGATGTCACAATTTGAGTGTCCTTGACATTGTTATCTTAGGTGTTTTTTTTGTATATTACCTTTTTTCCCTCATGATGAGGAAGACGTAGAAAGTCTTATTATGTATGAACTGAATCTAAGAACGACCGTTTAGGAAAGATTGAGCTTCTTAATGCTTAAATTTTGTATAGGAAGGTAATACTGCAAAAAGATAATTGTAATAATGTTACTGTTATCTTACAAATTTATGGTATGCATAGTAAGCCGTCTCCAGGGCACCATGATGATGACATGTTGAGAATTACGTTAAAGATAATTCTCAAATGATTGTTTACAATGTGCATGAATCTTTCTTAACAAGGTTGCTACTAACAGATTTGACTCCTCTGTAGTAATAGTGTAAACATAAAAACAAAATCTTTGCACACATTTGCACCTAGGTACAAGAGGGGCACTACAAACTTGGTAATAAATTGTAAGTTTGCCTTTCTAACAACCCATTTTTTTTCCATTCATTTCAGATTTAAAGCTCGTCAGGATAAAGGATTATAAATCTTCAATCCTTGCTTCTTCTTTTTTTAATCTTGACAGGATTTCATCCTTTCAAAGATGAAACATAATGGGTTATTTTTAGCAATGAGTTTACAAAAATAGTCACCTTTAGTTCTGGGCCATGTAGATCCTAAGCTTTACTAACTTGGTAATGAATTGTAAGTTTGGCTTTCTAACAACCTTTTTTTGTTCCATTCATTTCATATTTAACGCTGATAAAGGATTATAAATCTTCATTATTGTGTTAAAGAGGAGAGCATCTATAATATTACTATTTGAAATGAAAGCACATGTTTCATACTGGACATCCATAATAATTGACAATTTGAAAAGTTGAGCTGCCCACTCTGTCTGGAGCATCATTTAAAGGGTATACCAACATATTGTTCTTTGGCATATTCATATTGAGACTAATGTTACAAGACTCATTATGAGTATGATAGTCTCTCAAGTCTGACTATGCTCTTTGAGGCAACTAAGTCGAGTAAGCTCCTACGCTATTTGAGGAAACTAAGTCAAGTCAACTCCTTTGAGTTTGATTCAACACCAAGTTTATTTGTGACTTTAGCTCATGAGCAAGACCCAAAATTTCAAGGAAAACGTGGGTTTTATTTACTTAGTGAGCTTAAATTACTAGTCAAATTTAGTCATCTATCTATAAAATACATGGGAAAAACAAAAAAAGGCACTCACTTTACTCGATTTTATGACCTGATATCACAACAAACAAATAGACCTTATCAACCACTGTCTGGCATTTATGAACTTTGAAACAAGTTAATTACTATGAGTGAGAATTTGCATTACAAGAACACTGTAAACTTTTGTATCAATGAAAAATGTCTTTTTTTTCTTCTATTTTTTAAATTTCCCAATTCAACTCCTGATTTTTTCCCTATTACAAGTTAACTCTTACACATTATTCTCCCATTTGAGCATGGGAAAATTGATTGAGACATGGGAGAGATTAGCGTTATAAAAAAATGCTCCTGTAGACAAAGTATCTTAATTTGAAGTCTATCCTATTCAATTATATTTTATTAAAACGTGGGAGGACATTTTTACCGCTTTTTACTACTAGCAACAACCCAAACTATCTATTTATAGTCTTGTCTGTAGTATTCGTACGGGAAAAGGTTGTCTGGAGTTTCACCCAATGACTTCTTATATTGAGTTTCACCCTATGACTTCTTATATTGAATTCATATTGACAAAATAAGGGCCAAGAAAAAAATAACAGACTAGCTTTTTGGCTTTTTTCCTCCGAAGGTTTTGATGGACAATAGTCAACCATTTGGCTTGTACCAAATTACATGATGTAGGCAAGCCAAATTACATGATGTAAGTTTTCCATGATACAAGAAATTGCAAGGCATCCCATATTCTTGGACTTTTAATAACTATGAGTAGTGTACATTATTGATCTTAGAATGTATATAATGGCATGTAGATTGCCTTGACAAGTAGTAGTGCATATATGTTTAATGTTTCCAATTAAACTTCCATTAATCGTTCATTATTTTTCTCATGAACATACATTTAATCCTATGGATGAATACGCTGGTATTAATGGAAACCCAAGCAATCCTCATGTGTCTTTTGAAAAAACAAGTCGCTACGCTAGTGAAAATATTTATCATGGAGATAACAACCGTGTAAAGCCAAATGGAGAATTAAATGGATTTAAAACTCCCTAGGAAAAGATAGTTCAAGATCTTGGCATACAATCTTCATCTCATACCTCCCTGATATTTGATGGTTCAGATAGTCACAGGTTATAAGAAATTCTAGTTCATCAAGTTCATCGCAACGAGTTGCTTAACTATTAACTTTATATACTTTGCAGTATGATTTTCATGCTATTAGGTATACTCATGCAACAAAGTAGTATACATGTAAATTACATTTTGCTATAGCCTCAAGGTTGTTTGTTTGTATCTTAAGCAGTTCATGGATATATTTTCTATGAGTCTCCCTCATTAGCTCATGGATATGTTGTTGTCCAGCTTACAAATGATTAATATTGATATGATGCTGCTGTCACAAATAGCAAATGATTCGAAAATATAATATTGCTATGTTGCTGTCACAAACTAAACTACAAATGGTTTGAAAAAATATATAATATATTGCTGGAGAAAATATGCATTGCGTCTTCTCTCTTTTCTTTTTCTGTACCAATTAATCGAATTGTCACATGAAAATGAAATTGTATAAAACTTAACATAGATTGTGTGTTTTGATCCCAACCTTATTAACATAGATTGTGGTTTTCCATTTGAAAACTTGTTAATCTAATAATGCTTTTGAATTGCTAACAGAAGATCAGCTCAGGTATCTCTATTTCACTGTATACATTTTTCTACAGCGCAGGGATCTTTATTTCACTGTGTTCTAATGGTTAATATCCGTTCTATAAAGAGAAAAAAGAATTATAGGATGGAGTGGAGCAGAGCAGGCAACGCCTTGGAAAATCATGTAAATATGACGATGGTATAAAGATGTTAAATATTGTCCCACATTGATGGGCGCAGTTGTAATAGAGAAAGAAGTATAGGTAAGCCAGGAGGGAAAATGGTAAGGAGGCCAACAATATTAGCACTAAAATCCAACAGTTCCAAGAGAAGAGAGAAACAATACTCCCGCGCTTGTGCCTCTAAAGAGAAGAGTACAACAATATTAACTCTAAAATGTACTCTAAAATGGAGCAAGCCTATTTGGTGACTATTTCAATTTGGTGCGTCAATAATTTTGGTTGGTGTTGTGATTTAATGGCAATTTACTGACTATTTCAATTTGGTGTTGTGATTTTATGGCAATTTACTGACTATTTCAATTTGGTGCTGTCATTTTAGGGCGATTTACTGACTATTTCAATTTGGTGTGTGAACAATTTTTGCAGTGGACTTGTACCCGTGATTGCAAATGTCGATAGTAGTGTTAGAGCTGAAATATTCAAGGGTGAATTGAAGATCTGGATGTGTTAGAGCTGACTACACAACTAAATTATCACTAAATTATTTCACATAGCATGTGTCCAATGAATTTACTCCCTGTTGTCCTAACTTATTTCAAATAGCAGCTTGTGTCTCCAATGAATTTACTCCTAACTTATTTCAAATAGCAGCTTGTGTCTCCAATGAATTTACTCCATGTTGTGTTGTCCACAACTAAATTGTTTCACCTAGCTTGTGTCTCCAATGACGGGAGAAAATCAAAATGCATACAAATTCCACAACCTAAACTCGTATTGAAATAGGTGCATTAAGAGTGCCATGCTTTGAAACAAGATTCAAATATGAGTTTGCACGTAGTTGGTTTTCATACATGTATTTGTTTTCAATTATTACACTTGCACAAATGTGGGTATTCAGGGCTCCTGTTTGTTTCTTGGGCATAACAAGGTCTTTCATATTGACTATCTTTCCATTGGAGTTGTAATGGATATGGCCTCAAAAGCAACAATCTTTTCATCTCTTGATGTTGAATAAGATTTCTTCCGATTTTTCATTATAATCTCTATGTATGTTCTTTAAAATATTCCACATTCTCCTTGTAATACCTCCAATATATTTTTATTTTATTTAATATTTGTGAAAAAAAATTCGAAAACATTTATTTTTGTACATGAGTTAATTCAAAATTCAAAATACTCACAAGAGGTGTGAGTGACATTTTGCACAACAAACTACTTATTAATTATTAATAAAAGGAAAAGACACTTGGAGAATCTAGTTGCATGAGGGGATACCACCATGGCACAAGAGAACATGTGTAAGCAAGCAAGAGAAATCTTTACCAATCAAATCCAATCTAAAACTCAACAACCAGACAAGATCCTAAATCATAAGGATTTATGGATTGATTGGAGATTTGATTGGTTTGGCATAAGACCTAGGCAAAAGCTATATATATTGATGCACTGGGATAGCACGGGACGTCGTGTTGTGCATGGAGAAACTTTGTTGTGAACGTATGTGTTGAGTGTTTCTCCTGTTTCATAAGTCCATCGCTTAGCTTGTTACGGACTCTGAGAGAGAGTGCCGCGTGGAAGCTTTCTTGTTGTAGTTTGTTACAGACTCTGAGAGAGAGTGTCACGTGGAAGCTTTCTTGCTGTAGCTTGTTACGGACTCTGAGAGAGAGTGTCGTGTGGAAGCTTACTTGTTGTTCTAGTGTGCATGATGGTGATCCAACTCGGGGGTGGAATTGGGATCGTAGTGGTTTTGCGATCTTCTCCTATGGTTGGGAGGAACTGATTCTCCAAGTATTTTTTCGACATTGTCTTCAAGTAGGTGACTCTAACCTCCTTTATAATTGTTGTGTTTTCTTTGATTTTGCAGAAATTTCGGGTGTATTGTTTTGGGGTTGTTACAATATGGTATCAGAGCATAAGGTTCAAAGTTGGGACATGGGGGCTCATCATTTGCTTTCCCTTATTAGAGATGAGATATAATTTTCTAATAGCAATGCTAGCCAAGTCTGTTTTGTGTTTTCTTCATATTTCAAGTAAGTAGTTTTAAAGCTCTTATTATTTGGTTAATTATCAAACCGTGACTAAGTTACATATTCTTTTTTCAAGAACTTTGCATTAAAAAAAAAAAATACACAATTTTTATAGTTTGCAAAAGTGATGGATTCCATTTTTTTTTAAGTATTGGAAAAAAAAAATATAGTTTGCAAAAATGATGGATTCCGTTTTTTTTGTTTTTGGTTTTGGAAAACCGGTAATTTTGGCTAAATGTTTTTTGAAAATGTAATATCATGTTTAAAGTTCTGAATTCAAATTTGAACCTGTTGATGTCCACTTGGAGTGGTCGTTTTCTTAACTGTCAAACTGTTGGTTATGGCCTTGTCTTTTATGTTCTGTGTGAATAGAGTCGACCTACCAGTGCGTATGGGGACGATCTGCCCATAGATCCATTTTAAACTTTCAAATCTGTTGATGGTGTATAAAAAAAGGGGTGATTTTCCCTGTTGGTATTGAGGTGATTTACCCATCTTTTTTATTAGTTGTTGACAACGGGTGGAAAGAGGCGATTTGCCCAGTTTTGCATTGTGGCGATGAGCCCATTGTTTTTTCCCAAGATGTTGACTATACAAAGGCAATCCGCGCAGATTATATTCAATCAATTTTATTTATATACTCAAGATTTTGATGGTGCATGCTAGATGATATCATTTTTCGTTTTGATCACCTTCCCCAGATTATGCGCTGATTGTCAGTTCAAGTGGAGTTATGTGTATCCATTAGTCAATATCTTGCTAACTGGTCGTTGGAGACATCTCTGCCTTATCTAAGCAATAACCATAATTTTTTTTACTATTCAAGAGTTTACCGGGATTGTAAATGTAAGCAACATAGCCTAAATTGGTCCATGTGCACAGATCTGATCTTTTATTAACTAATAAATAGTAGCCTAGCCTCAGTGGTCACCTAACATGCCATTAGAATGGAGTAATAATGGCAGTCTTGAGCTGAACTGTTTTCTATTCCTAAACTTAAGTCAAGACCTATCTCATGTCTCAATCATCCGCCGAACAAGTGAACAACCAAAATCCCAATCTCTATATGGGTTCTGGGGACCGCACAAATTTCTTTTCCTTTGATTGCATAACATTGAGGTTGCTCCATTTAGAATCCTTCTATGGATCTCCATTAAAGAAGGCGACCCACTATCCAACCATATTTTTTTGCCAAAGCAAGTGATATCCTAACTCTAATCATCTCTAAGTCAATCCCTTCTTTATGTGCATTACCCTTTGCGAGAAGTCTAGTCTTGTACTTCTTAATCTTTTGTTATCCTTATATTTATGTAGATCCATCTGCATCTAATAGGTTTTTTCACAAGGGGTAAGTTCACAAATTTCCAAGTCATGTTCTTCATGAAGAAAGAGTGTTCCTGATCATAGGAATGTGAATTGTTTGACCATTTCTATAATTGAGACGAGGCTTGTTTTCAAAAAATTAATTGATTTATCGGAGTATGTTTATTCATGTGAAAAGTATAAATTTCCTGATTTTTATTGTAATATCCCCAATACATTATTATTTTATTTAATATTTGTGAAAATAACTTCGAAAACAATTATTTTTGTAAGAGTTAATTAAAAACTTGAAATACTCAGAAGATGTGTGAGTGACATTTTACACAACAAACTATTATTTTATTATTAATAAAAGGAAAAGACACTTGGAGAATCTAGCTACATGAGGGGACACCACCATGGCACAAGAGAACATGTGTAAGCAAGCAAGAGAGATCTTTACCAATAAAATCCAATCTAAAACTCAACAACCAGACAAGATCCTAAATCATAGGGATTTATGGATTGATTGGAGATTTGATTGGGATGGCATAAGACCTGGGCAAAATCTATATATATTGGTGCACTGGGATAGCACAGGACGTCGTGTTGGGCATGGAGAAACTTTGTTGTGAATGCATGTGTTGAGTGTTTCTCCTATTTCATAAGTCCATCACTTAGCTTTTTACGGACTCCGAGAGAGAATGCCACGTGGAAGCTTTCTTATTGTAGCTTGTTACAAACTCTGAGAAAGATTGCCATGTTGAAGCTTTCTTGTTGTAGCTTGTTATGGACTTTGAGAAAGAGTGCCACGTGGAAGTTTACTGGTTTTTCTAGTGTGTATGGCGGTGATCCAGCTCGGGGGTGGAGTTGGGATCGTAGTGGTTTTTGCAGTCCTCTCCTATGGTTGAGAGGAACTGATTCTCCGAGTAATTTTCTGACATTGTCTTCATGTAGGTGACTCTAACCTCCTTTATAATTGTCGTGTTTTCTTTGATTTTGCAAAAAATTCTGGTGTACTATTTTGGGGTTGTTACAATATGGTATCAGAGCCCAGGTTCGAACACTCGGCCTTAAAGCTCTTCACATGTGTTCCGAATCTATAAGATTTTTTTATGAATTTGTGGATATCATGATTGTTTTACAAAAATTGATAATTACAATCGAAGTCCAATCTCTGCATATGTTTTCATTGCTTCGGTGGTATGCAATCCATAGAGAATATGTTCAAAAATAATAATAATAATAATTAGATCCCAAATCTCTATATTTGACTTGTTTGCCTTCGTTTTGAGTTGCATTTTGGGTCTGGAATCCAATTGTCTACGTCTAGATCCTTTCTCTGTTTGTGATTTCACCTTTTCTTTTACCTACAATGTTAACTTGATTTACAGATTTGGAAGTTCCATTGTGATTAGATCCAATCTCTGCATATGAATTACCATCAATGTTTTGATCGGCGGGAACATGTTCGATAATGACAATTAGATCCCGATCTCTGAAAGTTTTGCCTCTGAATGCACTCTCAAATACCATCTAAATTTTCGGTGCATTCTAGGATGCATTCTCCCACATATATGTTGAAATTCAACCGATACTTCTTAAAAAACAAAAAAACAAAAAAATACCTAGAGCTTGTATATATTAGAGCTACCGCAACAATACCATCGAACTCTAGGGTATCGATCAATATACTTTACTATTTTATAACAATCTATCACAAGAATCACAAGTTACAACATTCAATGCATTCCTATAGTACATATGTCTTCCTTATTCCTGTGATGTTTTCATGGGAATCCATGATGCAACATTGGCACTTTTCTGTTTCTTCCGCCTAGGGGCGTCTTTGTACAAGTGGTTCCTCTGGATAGAGTGGGTCGCTTAGACTTTCTTTAGAGAGTCGGCCATGAAGATGGATACTGTCGAATACTTTGAATATCAAATTCTATCGCATGAAAGCTCGTGGTATGATGAATATATGCCAAGGATCATCTGTATCTGAGGGATCCAAAGTCTATGTTCACCGTAAAGGGTGGGAGGCGACGAAGAAGGCATACATGGACAATCAGAATGTGAAATTGCACTTGCTCACTTCAAGAGGATGTTAATCAAAGCATTGGATCTACTTCAGTCCAAAAGTAATGCACAGATTGAAGCTTGATAGATGAAAGAATTTGGTAATGGAAATTTTGTATTCATGTAAATGTGTACAAAGTTGTAAATAATCACCCTTATAATTAGTTGAGTATCTACCCACACAGAACGTTGTTTTCTGTAGAGTATCTAGGAGATTTATTTAGTGTTTAATGAATCAATCTATGTGGGGGGAACCCTTTTTTCTTTGGGAGCCAGCTATTTTCTCGAAGGGAGGGAGTTGTGATCTTGGGGAAAAAACAAAATCCATTTCAGGGATTTGGGCGGGAACGCTATCCCTGAACCTTATTCAAAAGAAATCTCTAGAGTTTAACCTCAATCCAAGAACCTTTGCGTTTTACAGATCTATCCAGATCTAGGAACCTTTGCGTTCTATAGATCTTCCCTAGTATGTGTTTCACCATTTGAATGCGTTGATCGTTGGAGTGTGTATGATCTGGTATGTGTTTTGATTCAGTTATAGATTTGAACCTCTGTTACGTTTCCATGGTCTATGTTTGAACTTTGACAGTGGCATGCATTATTGAGGGATAATTTATTTTAATCCTTTGTGTGAACGAGATGGACAGTATTGAAATCCTAGCCCAGTTTGCATTTGATTTTTAATGACAATTTGTCCTAGCATGATTTTATCGGCGTTGGATGATAGATCCTTCCTTTGAGTGGATTTCTAACTCGGTGTGCGTTTACAGATATGTCCTGGTATGCTTTTATCTGCATTTGATAGATCGCACTTTGAAAAAAGGGTTTTTTCTTGGCCCATTGCCTGGTGTTTTACTTATGCATGTGGTAATAAAACACGTTTTCCAGTCTATGGACAGCCTAGCTTTTAGACTTTGTTATTTTCGGGATTCTCAATGAATGCGTTAAAAAAAAAATTCCTCTATGTTAGAAGTCATTAAATCGTTGTCCATCCCTTTCTGAGCAAAAGACAATCCAAATGGGAACCCTCCCTCTGATTCTTCTAAGCATGGAAGGCCGTGAGAAGTTGTAAATCATAAGTATTACTATAAAATTAATCTTGATCGCCGATATATTTATTAGAGACTTACTCATATATATATTACAACATGCATTGCATTTGTATCTATGAGGTCGTTGATAATTAATTTGATTTAATTTTTGCATTCAATCAATTTAATTTGATTTTTTTTTATCTGCTACATCCAATCTATGATCTTTTAGTCTGAATGCCATGCCAGTAATCAAAAACGCCAAACCATAAGGTATGACAGGCACCTGTATGGGGATCTGTAGGGTAAGAGTATCATCTGTGCACGTGGTCCCTTCTTGACTTCCGCGTGCTCCTATGCCCAGTGGAAGTGCTGGAGACATGGCGTTTTCTTTTAACCAAGCCTTTAAGAGAGGTGTTTAGCATTGAATCGTTTTATTTTTTGGTAGGGGATTGATTGTTTTTGGTAAACCCCTAGGATATTGCTGCAGATTTGAACTTTATGTTGGTAATGCTTTTGACTTAGATTTACATGGTTGCTTTGCCACGTGATAATCTTCAAATTCGGAGGAGACCTTGATTCTCTCTATAGAAGGACGTTAACATATTTATATATTTTCGCTCCATTGTGCATTATAACCTTCATGTCTAGTCATGCTTTCGTTGAAGTCTAAACCAAATAATTGGTTATATATAATTATAAACCTAGATTATTAAATGATATAATAAGGAAATGTTTTTAATATAAAGAAGTTTGGTTAACGATTTGCTGGCTCGTGGTATATTTTGGTTACCATTTCATTAAGTATATATGGATGGATGATCCATGGGAATAAGTGAGACAAAGGAACTGTAAATATTTATGTACCAATGGGTCGTCATTAAAAAGACAATTTATTGTAGTACCTTTTAGAAATATATATATTAAATAATGAATGTGATTTATAAATGTATGATACAAGTCCATTGAGGGAAGTGCAAGTCCATTATGCTCGAGTATAGTGAATTAAATATGTTGGACATGTCATGGAAAACTGGTGTCACAAAGGTTTTAATGTTTATTTTTTCTAAATTTAGGAATAAGTGTGTTCATAATAATTTGGATATATTAATATTTGGTTTATATTGTTATATATATATTACGATTTGAAATATAGAGACATATTGTTACATATACATTGATAGGATTTGAAATATAAAGTTATTTTTATGTATGTGTAAAATAAAAATAAAGAAATAAAATTATGTTTTGATTTTATATTTATAAAAGAAATTATTTTGATGATGTTACAATGAATGTGAGTGTAATATATCTATAGATATATGGTGTGCATACTTAAACTGTTTATATAGATCTTGGTAATTGTAAATTAGAGTTACGATTTTACCTGTAATAAGTATAAAAATATTGAAGTGGGGAATTACTTATGGGTTCACTTATTTGTATTTGTAGGGAATTACAATGGTTAAGTAAAGTAGGATATCTCGATCCAATTTTATTTTTATATATATATAGAAATGAAAAAATTAAAGTTAGAATATAGTATTAATTACACGTAAATATAACCAATTTAAATGTGAAATTGAGATGTAATATATGAGATGTAGTTCCAGATTGTTTAAAATTATGTCGAATGGAAATTGTATAGTCTCCTTTAGGAATGTAACTTTCATAGCTTTCACGGTAATTAAAAAGAAATATAGATATTCCAATAGTTGTTTAAATTAAAAATTGTAAAATCTTCATTAGTTAGAATGAGTGTGTATTTATTTGGCTATGCTTATAGTTGTAAAAGTTCATATGACTTATTTATATGGAAAATATGTATCAAAAGATTCTATATATATACTTGTATTGCAATAATTTATTCTTCTCTTTTTCAAATAATTCAAGGAGTTAAATAAATGAGAAATTGTTTTAGAAAATGTTAACTTAAAGGATTGTTCATTTTATTTTTGGAAAATGCTAATGTAAAGGATTGTTCATTTTATATATATATATATAAAGAAAAGGAATGGATTTTATATTTTTAAAGGGAATGCATTTTACCCACTTTAGATTTGATGAAAAGAAAAGACGGCTTTTTATACCATTGAAAAGAGAATCCATTTATAGAAAATACATTTTATATGATTGCATTTATAAAAAATACATTTTATATGATTCCATTAAAACACTATTTGATGATTTATTGGGTGCAATGTTGTTTAGATCATATCTATTATTTTAATATGGAGATAGAGAGTTGTGATTATTATAGTGCTATTATGTTCAAGTTTAAATAACATAATTTTATATGTATTGTAATGTATAAAGTTGTGAGCTATTTACATGTTGGAGTTTATATAAGTTACAAAGATTTGATTATATACATGAGGGCATTGCATTCATTAGTAAATACTCTTTTTGTGATTTATGTAATTAGGAATATGATGCAATATATATATATATAAAGGATGATGGTTGAGGAAATTATGTGTTACTTATTTTGGTTTTGTTACAATAGATGATTGTATATTTTACAGAATAACCTTGACATTTTTAAAATGGAGGATGATCTTTGTATTTTATAAATTAAAGGATTCTATTATTGAAGATTAAAAATATTATAGATTAGGTGACATAATTTCTTCAACACATTTTCAATTTACAAGTCCGATTTAAAAGAATTGAATAAATGAATTAGGTATGAGGTTAATAGCAGTTCGACCTAATGGACTTGCATTCACACCTTTGTGAAGTATTGACTTTTTTAATGCAAAATTTTGGGTTTACGTATTGACATATAATGATTAACATGTTTATCTTCTTGTAAAAAGTATGGTTACAAGAAAACATGTATGTATTGAAGCATGCCTAATTGCACTATGCTGTAGATATTATCAAGGGAGTGCCACGAAAAAATTTAAAAGTTGCTCAACATCAGGAAAAATGTTATGCAAATCTTAAAAAGAACTCCAAGAGAGTTCAACCTTGGCGATCATGTATACCTAAAGGTAAAAGTAAAAAAATAGTGCTTTGAGTTTGGAAAGATGTTCCAAGCTAGCACCCAGGTATTGTGGACCTTTCGAAGTGTTAACTAAGATAGGATCGGTAGCCTATCAGCTTGCACTTCCCCCTAATATAAAAGTGCGCGATGTATTTCATGTTTCATTTTATCAAAATGTATATACATGTTGGTACTCATATAATTGACTGGAATGTGATTCAGGTAGAATCCGAGGGAGAATTCCAAATCGAACCTTTTCGCATCCTCGACATGAAGGAATGTATGCTACGGAATCAAGCCATCATTCAAATAAAAGTGCAATGGAAGCACTTCAGCCCTGAAGAGGCTACTTGGGAAATGGAGGATAAAATGCGTTAAGCATATCCCTCCATGTTCCAGAATGAGAAAGAGAGCTCAGAATAAAAGAACATCAAGGAAGGTGTTAAGAATAAGGGGGGGGGGAGATGTAATACCCCTAATACATTATTATTTTATTTAATATTTGTGAAAATAAATTCGAAAGCAATTATTTTTGTAAGAGTTAATTAAAAACTCGAAATACTTAGAAGAGGTGTGAGTGACATTTTACACAACAAACTATTATTTTATTATTAATAAAAGGAAAAGACAGTTGGAGAATCTAGTTACATGAGGGGACACCCCCATGGCACAAGAGAACATGTGTAAGCAATCAAGAGATATCTTTACCAATCAAATCCATCTAAAACTCAACAACCAGACAAGATCCAAAATCATAGGGATTTATGGATTGATTGGAGATTGGATTGGGATGGCATAAGACTCGGGCAAAATCTATATATATTGGTGCACTGGGATAGCATGGGACGCCGTGTTGTGCATGGAGAAACTTTGCTGTGAATGCATGTGTTGAGTGTTTCTCTCGTTTCATAAGTCCATCACTTAGCTTTTTACAGACTTCAAGAGAGAGTGCCGTGTGGAAGCTTTCTTGCTGTAGCTTGTTACGAACTACGAGAAAGAGTGATGCGTGGAAGATTTCTTGCTATAGCTTGTTACAGACTCTGAGAAAGAGCACCACGTGTAAGTTTACTGATGTTCTAGTGTGCATGGTGGTGATCCAGCTCGGGGGTGGAGTTGGGATCATAGTGTTTTTTACGGTCCTCTCCTATGGTTGGGAGGAACTGATTCTTCGAGGATTTTTTTCGACATTGTGTTCAAGTAGGTGACTCTAACCTGCCTTATGATTGTTGTGTTTTCTTTGATTTTGCAAAAATTTCTGGTGTACTGTTTTGGGGTTGTTACAACTTGGTTGGTGCAGCACTAGTTCTGTGTCTTCTGATTCTGACAATACATTAGAGAACTAGAAAAACTGCATGCATGAGGTATCATTCAGGAAGTGTGGTTTGATCATGCAGTCGCTGCGCCATGTCACGACTGAGATTGTCAAATTTCCAATTTACAAAGGGCTACTTGAGTTGTCCACGTTCTTAATGGAGTTTGAAGAGAAGGTATCAGAACCACATAGATTGTTGGCGCTGGAAGAAGCACTGAATGCCACTTCAGCACGTTGGTGGGTGAATCATAAAAATAAAATTAATGGATGGGTGCAGTGTCGACGGTTGATGACAATTCTCTTTGGTGACACAAAAGTATATCACACTGGGGAATATGATGGGTGGAATGACCCCAACATTCACCTGATGGAATGCCAGACTCTGTGGGCATCACGAACAAAGGATGAATGGGTCCATGCCTTTATTCACACCTTGGATGAAATGCCAAGATCATGGTATATATCAATAGATTTGTGTAGAGAGATAACCACTTGGGAAGAGCTGACGATTTCTTTACTCATACATTTAGTTTCACATAAGCCAATGCCAATGTCCACAATGCACTTCAGATCATCTGGGATGTGGTATTAAAAGTAGTGCCGGTTGCATATCCAGTGGATCCACATGCACATTACCACATGCAGTCGATGATGGAATGTTACAATGTGTCTAGCAAACCTGAGGATGATGATGAGCTACAGAATATCAATATTCCAGAAACTGAAGGGAGTAGGGATTTTGCAGCACTGGTTATACTGACCGATCCCATAAATTAGCTGCTAAAGATTAGAAAAGTTAACATTGGGGCAGAGGAGAACCCAAAATTTGCAAGTATTGGGGACTATTAGGATGAAGATACTATGGAAAAGATCACAGATGTGTTGCATGAATTCCAATATCTGTTTCCAACCAAATTCTTTGAAATGAAAGGAATACTGGGTGATTTGGGAGAAATGAAGATTCCATTAAAACCAGATGCGAAACCGGTAAGGCATAGGATGTATCACTTGAATCCACGATACAAGGAGAGGGTTAAAGCTGAAGTAGATAGGATGTTGGATGCTGGAATCATTGAGCCAGTGGAAGAATCAAAATGGATCAGTCCTATGGTGGTCCAAGACAAGAAAACTGATGAAGTTCTAATCTATGTCGACCTCCGAAAATTAAATGATTCCTATATGCATGACCTATTTCCAACACCATTCACAGATGAAGTACTCAAAGGAGTAGACAGTCAGGAGATGTACTCTTTTACAGATGGATTTTCTTGCTACCACCAGATAAGAATAGCAAAAGAAGATTGACATAAAACAACATTTGTCACTGAATGGGGCTATTTCCAATGCACAGTAATGCCCTTTGTGCTGAAGAATGCACCTACGATATTTTCCTGGGTGGTTGTCGCTGCATTCAAATATTTCATTCAGAAGTTCCTACAAGTTTATATGGATGATTGAACTATGTATGGTCTAATTAAGGATCATTTGGAAAACCTACGACTGAGGCTGGAAAGATGTCGACAGCATCAGATCACACTGAACTCCAAGAAGTGCATTTTCTGTGCACCATTTGGGATGTTGTTGGGTCACATTGTTTGCAAGCAAGGATTGTTGGTTGACCCTATGAAGATAACGCTTATTTTGAGCTTACCACCATCGAAAAATGTAAAGATGCTTAGGGTGACATTGGGGCACACTGGGTATTATCAAAAATTCATAAGAGGATATGTTGCAATTAATGCCCCTATGGAGAAACTATTGAAGAAAGATCATGCATTTGTTTGGAGTCCACAACGTCAAGGAAGCTTCGACACTCTGAAGGCCAAGATGGCTTCGACGCCCATACTTGTGTTCCCAGACTGGAACAAGGAGTTGATGTCCATGTGGATGCATCTCCTTCTCCTAGCTGCATGAGCACTACTCCTATATGACCACAGAGAGAGAAGGTTTGGCAATGGTATATGCGTTACAGAAATTTAGGCATTACCTCCTAGGAGGTCATTTTAAGATGTTTACTAACCATTTTGCTTTGAAATACCTAGTCAATAAGCTTGTGTTGGGGGGGAAGATATTCTGCTGGCTACTTCTCTTTCAGGAGTTTGATTTTGAAATGATTGTGAAGCCGGGCCGCTTGAATGATGGCCCCGACCATCTGTCTCGGATTGAGACAGACAAAGAACAAATAAACATTAACGAGGGACTGTTGGATGCATAGTTGTCTAGAGTCGACATAGTGGATGATTATTATGACCAAATAATCCAATTCTTGGCGACAAGATTTGCACCGAAAGATTTTTCAAAAAGACAAAAGAAGCAGTTGGTAGTCAAGGCCTTGGATTTTCAGTTGATTGCTGGGTAGTTATACAAACTTGGCTCATATGATATTTTGCGGCCTTGTGTCCTACCACATGAACAAGGCCATATTTTGGAAGAAGCACATGCGAGAGTCAGTGGACACTATGGAGGGCGAGCTACTATGAGAAAGGTGCTTCACGTAGGGATCTAGTGGACCACCTTACATAATGATGCGACAGATTATGCGAGCAGCTAGGATGTCTGTCAACGCACTGGAAAACCATCGCGGTGGGATGAGATGCTGCTAGTACCACAAGTAACCTTGCGACCTTTTGATAAATGTACTGCGGATTTTATGGGTCTAATCAACCCATTTGGGAAGAGGACTGGTGTGTGGTATATAATTACAGCAACAGACTATCTGATGAGGTGGGCAGAGGTTGCACCAGTCATGGATTGCATCGCTATGACAACAACAACGTTCCTATTTGACAATATTCTAACATGATTTGGATGCCCAATGATATTGATGAGTGACCAGGGTAGTCGCTTCATCAACCGCACTGTAAGAGCGCTGACGGAGGAGTTGCAGATACAACACAAGAAAAGTACCCCATATCATCCGCATGCGAATGGAACTGTAGAAGCATTCAACAAGATCTTAGAGCATGATGTTACAAAGGTATGTAATGCTAATCAAGATGATTGGGACTTGAAGATTCCTGCAGTACTGTGGGCATATCACACCACTTGCAAGAGATTAACAAGACATACACTATTCAAATTGGTATATGGGAAAGAGGCAGTCATGCCTATGAAGTACATTGTTCCCAGTCAGCGCATTGCAGCAATGGCGGGCATGGATGAAAAAGCAACGCTAGAGGAGCACATGACGTAGTTGATGCAGCTTGAAGAAGATCATTTTATCACAGGTTTCCATCAACGCGTCGAAAAGGATCGAGAGAAGGCTTGGCATGATCGCCACATAAAGAACAAACAATTTTAGCAAGGAGATTTTGTGTTGCTATATGACAACAAGTTCATGAAGGGTGTTGCTATATCACAACAAGTTCATGAAGCATCTAGGTAAGTTATAGATGCACTGGCTAGGTCCATATCTTGTTAATTCCATTACTTCTGGTGGGGCAATTCAACTGAAACAATTAGATGGAGCAATGCTACCAAAACTGGTGAATGGTAGCTGATTAAAGCCCTATAGGACAGGGCCGAAACCGCATGATGCTTAAGGCACTATGCACTAAAAAAAAATAAAAATAGGAAGGATGGGTAGGAAGATGGAGGGTGCACCAGGAGGAAGTAGTTGCACAAGCATAGGACTCAATAGCGCAGTTAGGAAGATCTGTCGCACAATCTATAGGGTCACAACATAGTCAAATCAACAATAAATGTAGAACAGTTAAAGCCCTTAAGCAGCGACGCTTGTTGAAGCAATGTCTATTGATGGTGGATATGACCATTGGGTTGACAGGATCAACGACAAATTTAGGTAGTTAATGCGTCATTTGGTCATGAGGGCCGCAGTTGATTTGGTAATGATTAGGATGGATCAACTTGATACTATAAGAAGGTGCTTGACGCAGGTTGGAAGCACCACTGAGATAAGTTGAGTTGCAAGGGTTGTTGAAGTGGAATTGAGTTCTAGAGCTACCGAGTTAATTGCAAGAGTTACAGAGTAAAGAAGAGGGTGCATGACGACTAGAAACTTGTGGGGCATTGTCGCGGCATGTAGGGAACCCAATACACAGTAGAGATTTCGAGTGAGAGGGACTCACCACTCAAACCTGTCACCATTGTTGAGGAAGTTTCCAGTATGCTGGTCGAATCATCATCAGTCCCAAAGAAGAAGCGACAGGCGCATAAGGTTAGCTCTCTGACGCCGACGAAGAGGCAAACAAGAAAATCTATAAGGGAACAAGAAAATGCAGCTGTATAGACAAGGCCATCTAGCTCTAGTGCCATGGAGTCAACGGTTCTAACTGGGGTCTCCATTAAGGAAGTCCCAGGATGCATCGCTCCCACCTGACCTGGTGCGCAGCTTAGGCAGCTAACTAAAAATCAGAATTATTAGCCAAAGATGCCACTGCTGCCAAAGGGGATGGTGTGTAACACATATATTGTCCCAGCATTGGTGAAGATGAAGTACGATGATCATGACCTGTTAGCATTACAGGACACAGTGAACAAGCCTTATGAGTCTTTTCCCTCAGTTGCAGGCCCATAGTGCATATCCCGCAAGGATGGGCATAGGGGTTGGATAAAGCTGGGTTGTTAGGGCTCATCAACATGCCACATTTTGGGTAGATGAATGAAGAAAATGCATGTGTCATGAAACTCTTAGCTTGATTTCATGGAGGGACGTTGTGGTTGGACACCCTAGTCGCAATCACGGTGGATTTGATCTCGGACCTCACGGGGTTTCCAAAGGATGGGCTAGACCCATTGGAATAATTCAAAGGTAGATATAATGATAAGTGAATTGCTGCATGGTTGAAATTGAAGTATGACTTGCAGCGTGATGGCAGAGTGTATCGCATTGATAGCATCAATGACTGATCGGTACGTATCAACACTAGGATCTTAGAACGTAATATTGTCCGTAAGAATCACCCCGTCCAGTGCACTTTAGGGGTGATTGCATGTGCAGAACAATGCACAGAAGGGGTGCAAATGAACTGGGCACCATTCTTGTTGAGCTAATTGATAGAGGATTGGGTAGCACTACAGGTCGGAGAGAGGCCTTTCACATATAGTTGGCTACTGATCCTCATCGCATCAGGGGCTTGGATGGAGCCAGTAGATTACCAAGGGATGGAAGTTAAAGCAGTTAAGGTATGCAAGGGTGCACGGTATCAAAATCTATGGTGGGTCGAGGAACCTACTAGGAAAGAGGATTGCACGATCCACTTTTGGGTCTACTGGGAAGCGCTATAGGCAGCTGTCAAAGTTCCTCGACTATCCAATGAGGCTACAACAAAATATCGTAGGATCGCTCAGTTCACCATAGGATTGCACACCATTCATGTGCAAGCTCGACGTGACCCAGATAAACAATGGTTGGCCATGTATTACAAGGTAACAGATGAGGAATTGGATGCAACGATTGATGACTGGCCTGCAGCATGGAGAGAGCCAATTAGTGCTAATCAAGTATCGGTAGGACCACCAGAATATGCACCTGACGATCTAGTACAAAGAGCTGACTAACAGAGTCACCATGAATCTGATGGTGAATCATCGACAAAGACTCCCACTGACCCAGAGGCTCAACGCATTCTTAATGATATAAGGACTAAGAGGTGAATGGAGTAGGATGCGAGCAACATCACAATATCAGTAATGGAGGCACAACTACAACGGCTCTTCAAATTTATCAATGATGCAACTGATGCAACCGCCAAGGAAATGAAGAAGTCTGCGTAGGCGGGATTTGCGGAGGTAAGATCCTAGTTCAAATATGTACATAATGCTGTTTTAAAATGCACACCTGACAGCACAGCTATGCAGGACTATGCGTTAATTAGCACCGAGCCATGGGTACAAAATGTTCAGATTCCCTTGACTGCAATTGGTGCTAGACAAGAGGACATGAATTCCTCACTGCAGCAGCTGCAGAGTGTTATGGTGGAAATCAACAAGTTGACTACCCAGAATTTAGTACACATGCAACGGGTCATTAAATAGGAGTTGGCCGATTGACAAAAGGATATCAGTGACCAGTACTTGCGGTTGCAAGAGGAAGAGGAAGCGATGCGAAAATATGTAGAGGAATTATGCCGTGTAAAGGAAAGGTTGATGGCAGACAAAGTATAGGAAATCAAGGCACTGAAAAAGGCGCAAGAGGAATTAAAAATGAAGGTGACAGAAGAAATCACAGAGCTAAAGAAAGAAACTAGCCGCCTTGTTATTAAAAAGGTGGACCTTTTTTCTAGTCACGGGGAAGTGGAAGAGGCCATTACAGATGCTTGTTAGCACATCCGTGAAAGCACTGCCAAGTTGGATGCAGTGGCAAAGGAAAAATGAATCGGGGAAGTTATCGCGCAGCTACAATAGGACAACATTATTTTGAACGCTCTACTCTACCCAGACACACCATAAGGGTGCCATCGAGGATATCGTGAAATAGTTTGAATGGAAGGGTGCCATCGAGGAGATCATGAAATAGTTTGAAGAAATGGAGCAAGATGACAAAAATATTACTGAGGCGATGACACAATTTTTGGGTAGTGTCATTTAAGATGAACAGTTAGAGCAACTGACAAAGCAGTTGCAGGAGGCCAAGGGCCAGTTGGCAACCATGAAGACGACATTGAGGACAATGCCACCAATTTTCCAGATTATGCAGTCAATAGAGTTAAAGGAGCTACAACAATGAGTTGGAAAGGCTCAGGAGCGACAACAAAAGTGCAATGACCAACTCAACGAGCTTCAAGAAATTGGAGCCCAATTGTCGGTGAAAGTAGTCGCTGCACTGAAGGCTATGCAGGAAGGTAAGAAGGAAGTGAATGCAAAGCTGGTGGAGCACCCATTAAAGCAAGATTTGCTCGAAATTCAGGACCTTGTTGAGAAAATTAAAACGCAGGTAAATGAGATCACTTAGCAGTACGAAGACTTTAAGCTGAAAAATCAACGAGTACACCATGTCCAAATGACGTGGCTCAAGGGCGAGCCATAAGATTGTGTTGGGGGCCTATTGGCAGGGGTTTTGGGATAAGTTAGTTGCACAAAATCGTGGATGCTACGCAAGCTCAGAAGACACCGCGCACGACAAAGATGGCACACAAGCTAGAAGATAGACTATTATTGAATATTTTGTGTCACTTTTTGTACTTTTTGACCATATTTTGTAGATATTGGTCATTAGTTGGTAGAGTCAGTTAAGAATTAGTTAGAAAATAATCCAAGTGGACCATGAATGTAAAGGCGCAAGCCTATAAGTATAATAAGAATTACAGATGTAAAGATATCATAGAATGAGAATTGAGAGTTTGAGGCTCAATTGAATTGTTATCTATTTTGAAACTATGGTTGATTACGCAAAAGCTAATATGATAAGAAGGAGGTTGATCTGAACTACTGTTATCATTTTGCTGTTATATTTTTGTCTCTTTCTGTTTTCATGTTCTTTGAACCCAATGATGAATGTGAAGTGAATCTGTGACATGGATCTATGATGCGATGTTTATTGATTATGAATAATGTTAAATTTCTAGTTCCATTTTCACACTTGTAGGCCTGTTATGGTTATGAAAGAATGATGCGATATGCGAAGATAAATGATGAATGGTTCTGTTAATAATTAAGTAACTGGTGAGATCTGGTAGATAAGTTGATGAATTGTCGATTCCCATAGTCCTCTTCTATTCTGTAGAAACTTGATTCTGTCAGCCCTCTCTTGAACATTTTGTGTGAGACTTCATCCGCTTCGCGGGTGCTGACGGATAGGATAAAACCTCACTGGGCTGATTCTTAGGGAGATCGTGGTGAGTTGAGTGTCGACAGAGTGGGAACCCCTGTCGACTGGGTTTTGTTGGTGGGGTTTGCGCCAACACTACTCCATATAAGTCAAAGAGATGATATCCATTTTACATGCCCTAACTAAATTCATACAGTACTTGGTGGGAAGAAAATTCAAAATCAAGATAGATCATAACAACCTCAAATACTTCTTAGAGCATAAATAATTAAATGAGCGCCAACATAAATGGGTCAACAAGGTACATGCTTAGGATTTTGAGATAGAGTATGTGAAGGGTAAGAACAATGTAGTAGCTGATGCCTTATCCAGATGACCAAATTCATTATCCCTCATGACTATATCCATGGATTGGAGGTCTCTTCTCTTAGTGAAATATTCCAAAAACAATTTTTCTTATGAGTTATTAGATGAACAGATCCATGATGATATGTACAGAATCATTAATGACATCATCTATTAGAAAGGTAGAATATATCTTGTCCCAGAATCAACTTTAAAGAGGAAGATCATACATGCATCACATGACTTGTTGTTATCAGGGCATTAGGGGTTCTTGAATACCTTCAGGAAGATTTGAGATAGGTTCTCATGGAAGGGCCCCAAATGGGAAGTAATACAACACGTTTGGGAATGCAACATTTTCCAGCAGAATAAGATCGAACACACTCATCCGACAGGGTTACTTCAGTCATTACCAATACTGGAGCAGAAGTGGGAAATCATCTCAATGGACTTCATTACAGGGTTACCCAAGGTACATGGAAGAGACTGCTTATATGTAGTGGTAGATCAGTTGACCAAATTTGCTCACTTCTTTGCTATCTCTTTCGACTATTTAGCATCACAGGTAGCCGAGTTATTTTTCACAGAGGTTTTCATACTACATTGGCTACCCAAAACCATTATCCTTGATCGTGATAGTAAATTCACCAGTGCTTTCTGGAAGGAGCTATTCAGGTCAGTAGGGACAAAACTCACTACAAGTACAAGTTATCATCCTTAGAGCGATGAGCATACAGATATTGTCAATAAATTGATTGAGGGGCATCTACAAAATTATGGAGCAGGACAACAAAGGACATACTGCTAGAATATTACCTACCATATGTCTATCAGGAGGACACCCTTTAAGGAATTGTATGGCTATGGGGCATTGAAATTCGCAGATTTAGATTTTGGAGACAACAACACACCTAAGGAAAAATATTGGGTACAGGATAGTCAGGATATTCTTAAGGCCCCGAGGGAGAATTTACAGGCATCCCAGAATCAACAGAAGCTATATGCAGACAGACACCAGATTGAGCGGAGTTTCGAGGTAGGGGATCTGGTATATTTATGGCTATAACCTTATAGGTAGTCCTTGCTCAAGAAAAAAGGAGCAGAAAAGCTCAAACCTCGCTTCTATGGTGCTTACAGAGTAGTCAGGAAGGTTGGAGAGGTGGATTATGAACTAGAGTTACCATAGGAGAGTAAAATTCAAAATGTATTTCATGTATCCAACCTCAAGAAGACCATTGGGAAACACATTGCCCCATCCACAGATTTTCCTCCCTTAGATGATGAAGGGCTTTTGGTACTGATTCTAGAGAGGATCATACAGGTTAGAGAAAGGAAACTCTGAAACATGGTGATTCGAAAATACTTGATCAAATGGAAAGAATTACATATGGAGGATGCCACATGGGAGGGAGAGTAGGTATTGCAACATCCTAGTTTTCAGTTGCTTGAGGACAAGCAATATCAAGCAGGGAGGACTGTAATGCCCTCTTCCAATTAGGTACCAAAACACCTGCTAACCTACTTAATTCCCACAGGTTTGAGCGGGTATTGCATAAGAGGGAATTGACTTAGGACCTTGATACTTAGAACAAAATGGGACACTCTTACAATATTAAAGTCATCAGTAAGGAGGGAGAAGCCTTATTTTCTTAGGCTTAAAAGTCAACATGAAATTAGAATTGCATGCATGCAAAATTGAAGCGAAAACCCTAAAAGCATATGATCATCTATTTAAGAAGGGTTATTGGACTAAAGAAGGTATCTATTATTATTATTGTTGATTTGGAACTTCTGAGCAGCAACACAGCATGAAACCGCAATAGTTGGGGTTGAATACGACATCTTCAACTAACGAGGGTTTGGAGGTGGAATACTTTCCCTAGTGTCTTTCAGGATAGACCATCCAGGTTTATCAACAATATATATCATATTCATCCATATCCAATGATTAAGTATCTACCAGAATATTGTTTGTAGGTTCATCCGTGCAGCTGGGGGATTTAGCTGGAAAACCCCAAATTACTTTCTGAGTCTCTAAATCTCAGTTTATCCTCCATATACTAGCATAATATTCACCTATAGGGTCACACTACTGCATTGGGTGATCAACAGCTTCCAGTTTTCTCATCCGGAGTAGTTATCAGCAGTCTTGTGTGGTTGGGGGTGTGAGCAGCTCAACAGGGGAACCAATTTGCTAGCCTTCTTAGAGGGGTGAAAATTCCTGCATGCTTTAGTCATTCTCTATGGCATGGGAATATCTACATCCCGATAAATTCTCAGCTCCATCAGGCACCTCCTTCATAAAAATGCCACCTTTAGCTAAGGACAAGGTTTCGAGCTGCCAGTCAGTAACACTGGGAAGGAAGCAATATTACCTCACTAACTCATCTTTATCTGCATGCATCTTATCTCTGGAGCATATTCAACTTGATTATCAGTGGCAAGTGTTTACCTTCTTTTTGAAAATATTTGCCCTACTTTAGCTATAATTTAGGGCCATTTGTCCGACACCTTGCATGCAAATTTTTATTCAGTATTATTGTAAATCCTGAGGCTACAAGCAAGCCCTAGAATAGAAAACAGTAGAATATCAGCATTTGGGATATTACAAATACCTAGACATTTAGGGTCTTCATTCCAATATTAGATGACATGATTCTATCCATGCGAATATATGTCCTGATGTCGAATATGGTATAAACCACATGATTACCGATCATTGATGTATACCATTAACAAGTGCAAGGGAAATCATCATCGATGTCAATGATTCCCAAGGTATCCCAGTACATTCCTCTGAATGTGAATAGAGGACTTGAAGTCGAACACTCTACATAATATTCCAATCACAGGCCACTGATGAAAGCCCTCTATTGAAAGTGAGGAAACCTGCTATTGAGGCATGTAGGATTCAAGGTACTTGACTAGTTTCTAAGGCTGATTCTCAGATGATGTGTTGATGTAGATGGGAATATAATTGTTGAAGGATGGCCATGGAATTTCCCCCATCATCGACATGAAACTTGGAACAAAAATTATGTTGAAGTGATGAAAACAACCATAGGACTGATTTAGATGCCACCAACTCCAAGGAAGGTAAGGAAACTGTGGAAGTAGACTGTAGTGGAGGTTTCCCTTGAACATTGAATGACACGACAAATGACTTGGCGGCATTGACTCAACGAGTTATAGACCATACGTAATGCAAGGGTAGGACAATGCATTCTTTCAATTGACTCAAAGGAGTTAAATGACTCACTAAAGTGGATCGACTTGGTGACAAGATGAATAACTAATTGTTTGAAATAAAAATGCAGACAATTTCTATGTTCAAGGGTGGACCATGAGCTACCATTAATACAAATGAATGATGTTCTTCATTCCCTTAATTTCCCCATCGCAATGGACAAGTACCTCTTTTCTTTTTAATGAGATTGAAAAGGGTAACAAACGATCAATGTAGCTCATCAAGTGTTGCATCCATTCTCATATGTTTTATGAAAATGAGTTGAAATGATTCTAAACAGTTCGACAAAGGGATAAAATATCACTACATATACGTCCTTTTGAGTAATTTTACATGCGTGAAAGAATCAATCTTGCTTGACGATCTTTTCATGGTTAAAGAGTCTTGAAAAGAGATTAAAGTTGACTTGATAAGGGGTCATTTTTTCATAATCCATCTTAACGAGTCTGGAAAAAAACCAGTAAAAGCACACTTGATACCTCTTCACTGGGTATTTAACGAGCACACTGAAGGTATAAAAAGCGCTCGGTACTTCTTCAACTTAAACAGGAGTGTGAAAAAGACAAAAAGAAACTCACTTGTAACAAAAAAGTCCATAAAATGATGGTAGAAAATTTTTACTGTCGAAACTATAGAAAAACATGAATAAAACCCTAAATATTTAATTATTCCACTAATTATTTTCAATAAAAAATTAAAAATATCATACAAATAGTGGAATAGTAAAGTTTTTTACTATTGTGTTTTCACTATTGAAGTTTGGGTAAAACTTGTGCTTAAGATGGGATTTTGTGGTGGATATTCTGGGAGCTATGAGCCTCCTCTCATCTAATTGTATGTACCAGGTAATAACTAACACTCATCTCTTCATTTTCATGGTTACATTTTTTGTTTTCATCTCATTTTTTGGTGTTTTGGGGATAGTTTTCCAATGGGAAGAGAGCACATAGGATGACGCTCTTCTCCCTTCGGGAGGTGCACCAACGCACCCCTCGAAAGGGGAAAGAGCACCGAAGGCACTCTGTTCCTTAGGAAAAAGAGCATCATCACTCTGTTCCCTTAGGGAAAGAACGTCGACGACGAGGGCCACCTTAAAAAACAAAATCCAAACAAATATTTTTAATTTTACCTCTTGATATGGAGTCTAATGGGTGTTCCATAGACATTCGACTCACAAGATGGTGATTTGGAAAGAATGAGAGCATGCACTTGATGACGCCAAGCAGTGAATGATCCCATGAATGTGAGAGCATTAAGGGAGTGTGGGCTCCTGAAATACTTCAGGGTCCCAGGAATGAGGGCCTATGTGTGGCTACTGGAATACCTGATCCGAATGTATGATCCTGATCAACATCATTTTGAGATCGGGACTCATGTGTTGACTATCGATGTCGAGGATATCTATTTCTTGACCGGACTATCCTGAAGGGGGAGTTCGATGTATTAATCTGTCACAGTAATCTAGGGACTAAACACAAGTCTCATCAAAGATTAATAACAATAAGGCATGAAAATGGTGTAATTGTGCTACAAAATGAGTAGCCACTCTGTATATTCACATAAAGAATGAGTAATACAATACAATGATCATGCTGCAAGCATGAATGAAAAATAAATTTGAATTCCCAAGGAGGTCATTCGAATTGAATGAGTGAGTCTAGCTTAACTGAATGTAAGCCATAGTCAACACTCCAGTTAACCACTGATAAAAACCCTAATTGACTCAACTGATCCCTAACTGAAGTTGAAGTGCAATAAATGACTGAGTCTAATTGAAATTAGGTCAGGCACATGTCACAGTAAGCCAACCAACAAGTGGTAGCGCTTCAATGACTCCAATGAACCCCAATGAGGTTAACTAAAGTGTAACTGAACAACAGAAGTGGTTGGAGGCACCTCTGTTGATTCTAGTTCATTAAATAATCAATAAATAATCAATTTAATGATGGAGGGTGCCTTCACTGCTCTGTTTAACTGATTGTAACCATCAGTTAGCAATATGGGCCATTAATGACAC
>LPNX010074957.1:5561-25328 GCA_001517045.1 Pseudotsuga menziesii | reverse complement strand
TATCTTGGTGAATATGTCTGCAATCTGCTCATCAGTCAGGCAGTATTGCAGAATGATGGTCCTGTCATGCACTAGCTCCTTGATATAGTGCATGTGGATCTCTATAGGATTGGTCCTCTGCCTAGTAACTGGATCTGTGGATATCTTAATAGCACTTTGATTGTCACAAAAGAGGACAATGGACAAAGTACTACCAATATCAAACTCTGAAAGAATTCCTTGCAACCAAACTGCTTGGATGCAAGCATTCACCGCTCCTCGATACTTGGCATCTGCTGAAGATAATGCTATGGCAGCCTGCTTTTTTCTAGAACAGAAAATGGGGCCACCACCAATCATGAATACATATCTAGAAGTATACTTATGATCAATATAATCACTCGCTCAATCGAAATCTGTGTATCCAACCAGCTCTAGCTCAGAGTCTGCAGCATAGTGAATGCCGTAGGTCTTGGTTCCCTGAATATATTGGAGTATCCTCTTGGCTTCCTTCCAATGAAGATCATGAGGCTGCTGCATGTATCTTGATACAGTATTCACGGCATAACAAATATCAGGCCAAGAATGTGTCAAGTACAACAAGCTACCAATCAGCTGTCGATAGATAGTGCAGTCCATGGGAGGTGTGTTTTTTCCTTCTTCAAGGCTAATTCCTGAAAGGAAAGGGAATGGTGCAAGCCTACATTCAGCCATGTTAAACTTGAATAACAGGTCTGATATGTATTTGGGCTGAGTGACCATTATTCCATCAGAATTTTGTTCAATTTCAAGCCCCAAAAATTGTTTTAGGAGCCCCAAATCACTCATTTCAAAGGCATTGTGGCCCAGCAGTTTTGATGGCTGAAATAGAAGCAACTGTGCTACCTGTGATTAGTAAGTCATCAAAATATAAAACAATAATAATCAAATGACCATCAGACTACTATAAATACACATTTGGATCTGATCTACACCTTTGAAAGTTTTGCGAGAGAAGGAAGGCATCCATCTTGGAATACCACTCTCTTGGGGCCTGTTTTAACCTGTATAGTGACTTATTTAGCTTGCAAAACAAAGATGGATCATAGATGTAGCCCTTAGGATACTTCATGTATATCTCCTCATGAATATCTCCATGTATAAATTCTAGCTTAAAATCCATATGATGCACTTCCCAGTGCTTAGATGCCGAAATTGCCAAAACTAGGCGGATGGAGTCCATTTTTGCAACCGGTGCAAAGGTCTCATGGTAGTCCACTCCTTGGACCTAAGAGAAAACTTTTGCCACCAGCCTTGCATTATATTTGTAGGTGCTTCCATCAGTAGCAACCTTGGTCTGAAACACCCACTTGCATTGAACCAATTTCCTTCCCGGAGGAAGAGAAACTAGCTCCCAAGTAGTGTTTTTCTGAAGAGAATTCATCTCTTCATCCATGGAAACTTGCCATCTCGGATCCTTCTGAGCATGGTAGTATGATTTTGGGTATAAAATAATCATCAAATAGAAAGTTTTGGATAGAAAATTATCAGGACAAGAGAGCGCAATACCTGCTCTTTGGAAATCAGACCGGGTTCTCCTTGGATCATCTAGATTTCCAATGTTATCTCCTAAGGAGGAGAGTGTCTGTCAGGCCCATGTGGGAAGATGATTTTGTACTTCAGGTTCTGATTCAGCATCTGATGTTTTCTACACACTAATATTAGAAATCACAGGATCCAAATCAGGGTCATCACTCCCAATTTCATCATCCAAATATTCAGTAGAATAGGAAAGAAAATCACCAGTTTTCTCCTTCACTAGTTCCACCTCCTGAAGAGGCTCATCGAAATTGACATTCCTTTCGATGATGATCTATTTTGTTTTGATATCCAGTAGATTGAAACCTTTTGATTCATCAGAATTCCCAATAAACAGACATTCAATGCTTTGCCGTTGCAAAGCCCTTCTTTTATCAAGTGGAATCTAGGCCCATGTAGTGGATCCAATTACCCATAGGTTCGACACATAATTCGACTTCGAAATGGGTCTTCCCTTTCATAGATGAGTGTGGAACCCTGTTCTAAATGTATGCTGCAGCATGCATGGCTTCAGCCCACAAATTTGTAGCCAACTTCTTTGATTCCAACATACAGGTGGTCATCTCCTTGAGAGACCGATTCTTCCTTTCCGCTACTCCGTTCTGTTGGGGAGTGTAGGGAATTGAATGTTGGACTTGAATACCACTTTGGGAGTATATGTGCAGCAAATCATTACTGACATACTCCCCTCCATTATCAGATCTCAATATCTTGATCTTAAGCCCAGAGGCATTCTCGATCAAGGCCTTAAGTTCAAAGAATTCTTCACATACTTCAGATTTCTTTTTGAGAAAGAAGACCCATGTGTACCTTGAAAAATCATCAATAAAAGTCAGAAGATACCTTGATCCATTCATGGATGTGATAGGAATCGTATCGCTGATATCAAAATGTATCGACCCCAATATGCATGTAGCTCGGTTTTCTTTCCCCCCATCATACTTGTGCTCAGGGTGTTTTCCAACCACACAACCCTTGCAAATTCCAGTAGTTGCCTTGATGACCGGGAGGCCTTCAACCATGGAGTTTTTCTGTAATTGCTACAAATATTTGAAATTTATATGGAGAAATATTTCATGCCACAGCCTACTAACTTCATTTCCATGAGTTAGCAGTGCAGTGGGCTTTGCATTCGCCACAAAGTGGGAGAACTCATAGGCTTTTGCATGATGGTTTGCAAGGCCTTTAGCAATGAGTTTCCCAGATGCAAGTTTCTTTATCTCAACATCATTTGGTCTGAAAGAAACTCTCTTAGGCACTCCTGTATGTTTCATCTGATAGACACTAAGGAGATTTGATGCCAGAGATGGTACATACAAAACATTTGAAAAATATCCATTCTCAAGATCAACCGTACCTTGTCCTTCTAAAATGATGGTGGAGTCATCTCCCATGTGGATGGGGATGGATTTGCCAGTCTCCAAGGATGAAAAGGAGTCTCTTTCAGCCATCATGTGGTTCGAAGCTCCAAAATCAATCAAGAGTGCTTTGGACTTCGAAGTGCTTGCCATGAGGGCATGACCTTTTTCATGCTGTGGTTCCCGATCTTGCTGATCTCTCCTCCGAAAGCTTTCCAGAAGATTGATGTGATTTCTCTCAAGGAGAGAGGTAGCTTCATCAAGATTCTTCTTTATGCAGGCATGTTTAGGGTGGAATCCCTTCCCGTAGTATGAACACTTGAATTTTTCCTTTCCATGATGCTCTTTTCCTTTGTTCTTCTTTGAGCCAGAAGACTCATCATGCTGCTGGTTTTCAAATTTAGGCTTAGGAGCTTCAAATTTAGTTTTTGGGTTCTTCTGCTGCTTTCCTTTACCCTTCACATATTTGGGCCCCAAGACATGGAGGGCTTGATCACGGGAGGATCTGATGATCCCCATCTTGACAAGCTTACCATGTTCACTTGTTAGGGACTCAATGAAGGCATTGAGTGTAGGCATCTTCCATCCAGGGGTTGTGAGCTTCCCTGCACGGAATGTAGAGACAAAAACTGAATAATCAGCTCCAAGTTTTGAGAGTATGGCGAGGATGAGCTGATCATCCTCTTTCTCCACTTTGCATTGCTTCAATAGTAAGACAACGTGCTTGAACTTTGTGAAAAATTCATTCAAGGTCTCAAAGTTGGAAGGCTGGAGAGACATCAATTCATTTTCAAGTTGGTAAACTCTCAAATCATCCTGCTTTCCATATAGGGCTTCCAATTTGTCCCAAATTTCTTTTGGACTCTTCAATCTCGAAAGATGGAAAAGAATATCCTGGGAAACAGAGAGGCACAAGAATCCAAATGCATCATCCTTCTTGTTCAAGAATCTAGATTTGTCTATTGCAGAACCAGGTTCTTCTTCAGTGTCCATGGTGATGCTATAGAGTCCTCTGGAGCAGAGCTGGATCTCCATGTCTCCTTTCCATGAGTGGAAATTGAATGGAGTCAAGAGATCTACGGAAGAAGTCATCTGAATCTGTTGGAGAGAATGCTTTCACCTGTCAGAAACCTAAAAATCACAACAAAAAGGGCAATGTAAGGTCGGACAGCTTGCACATTTTAGGCTTTCATCACACCCAACATAGTCAATCAAGCAAGCTTGATCAACAAGTTCTTTACTTGGGGTATTAAGTGGTAAGCCTTGGCTTCTGGTGCAGTGCTGGATTTTTGAGCTATTGCTCAATTTTCATGCAAGATCTATCAAAAACCTTGTTTTTGAGAGATCTGAGCTTCGTCCCGCCGTGAGCTCTGATAGCATATTAATTTGTCACAGTAATCTAGGGACTAAACACAAGTCTCATCAAAGATTAATAACAATAAGGCATGAAAATGGTGTAATTGTGCTACAAAATGAGTAGCCGCTCTGTATATTCACACAAAGAATGAGTAATACAATACAATGATCATGCTACAAGCATGAATGACAAAGCAATTCGAATTCCCAAGGAGGTCATTCGATTTGAATGAGTGATTCTAGCTTAACTGAATGTAAGCCATAGTCAACACTCCAGTTAACCACTGATAAAAACCCTAATTAACTCAATTGAGCCCTAACTGAAGTCAGAGTGCAATAAATGACTGATTCTAACTGAAAGTAGGTCAGACACATGTCACAGCAAGCCAACCAACAAGTGGTAGTGCTTCAATGACTCCAATGAACCCCGATGAGGTTAACTGAAGTGTAACTGAACATCAAAAGTGGTTGGAGGCGCCTCTGTTGACTCTAGTTCATTAAATAATCAATTTAATGATGGAGGGCGCCTTCACTGCTCCGTTTAACTGATTGTAACTATCAGTTAGCAATATGGGGCATTATTGACACTCAGATCACCCTTGAAGTGCTCCAGTTAGCCTCCCCAAATGTAGGAGAAGGCTAAGTTAGCCTCCTTGACTGAAGGTAGGCATGGGTGTGATTTAGCTGATGTCATCTAGTGCTCCTATGATGTCAATTAAGTCAATAATACTTAGGATAGTGGTTTAACTAGGCCAAATTGACCAAAAAGAGTGTGTATGGTGGTAAATGTCTCCAACACGGTGGCACTTACAAGTCCTAGGGGTGGAGAGATTTTCGTGGATGACCTTATAGATGAATATTGTGTGGTAGGGACTAGGTCCCAAGGAGGAAAAATCCCTATAAAACACATCATAGATTGACCTCTGAGGACCGTGGCCTTCACAATAGAGAAGGTAGCGGGTAGTAGGGATCCCCACTAGACTTCTCATGTGCACATGTTGTATGGGGTGGAATGTATGGCTCCCACCATATTCAACTAGAGTGAGGGGATACTGGTAAGCCTCAAGTCTCAAGTGAACAAGTGTCATAGGGGTGAACTAAAGCAGTTTGGCTATGGGGCAGTAATGGTGTCCTTCTTCTTAGAGTGGGTGCATTTGATGCGACCGCATGTGCCTTTGAATAGGCTGGATGTTGAGGATCCTAGTATATTGAGATGGGTCGAGGCCATGGCCCGACATGGAGGTGGTGGAAGGTCCACCATCACATATGGTGCAGTCTTTTCTCATTGGCTACGAGGCCAACTATTGATGGTTGAAGACTACACCTATACAGGAGCCGACTTCAGGGGTGACCCTAATCTCCCATTACCTGAGGGGTATTAGTGGGATGACCGAAGCGAGGAGAATAACATTCCACGTGTTTTATTTTGTGTTATATTTTATTTATTTTTGTATTTTGAGTGATACTGATACATACAATGTTATTATGTGGACATAGGACCTTCCCGTCTAGCAGAATCTTTTCCCATCGAGAGGTGAGTGGCAGTAAGGGATATGGATTTCAGGAATGTGGAGGATGAAGAAGAGCTTCAAGAGATTGAAGAAAATATTCAACGGTTGACTATGGGAGTTATCGACATTTCGATTGATGATATTCCTAGGCGCTATCAGTGCCATATTGTAGGAGTGTCTGGATGCTTTGGGAGGCTACTCCGCTGAGTGGCCCATGTTGTGATGTGCTATCATGAACATGAGGAGTAGTCCAGAGTGGCTTCCTCATTTTTGTATTGTATTTATACTGAAAGCTTTGAAGCTTCATATTTTTCCTCTTTTATGTACTAGAGACTTGATAGCTCTAGATTTTGGGTGGACTGAAAGCATATGGCTCCAGCTTGTATCTCAGTATTAGTTTATATATAAATTACTTATTTATATATGTGTGTGTGTGTGATGTGTTATGCGTATGAATGGATACTTATGTGTTTATGTGATTTCATGCATGTAATCAAAACTTAAAATGAACTTCAAATATGAGCCAGATACCAATCCAAAACATAATTTGCCAGTGAATCAACCACTTTTTTAAAATGTCTTGGGATGTGATGGTAGGAAACATGTTCAAAAGACATCTCCAAAATCCGAAATCTTCGGAACGTACGAAGGAGTAGGGGGTTCCAGATGGTGTAGACTCAGTTTAACTGATGCATAACTAACTCTGAATCTAATTAAACCTTAATTTGACTCACATCATTAGCAAGAGCTTCAATTAACAAACCAATCGTTGCATGGTATTTTGCAATATTGTTTACAGTGGGACCCAAACAAGTTCCTCCTGAGCTCACCAGATCACTGGTAGGGGAGTACAATACCCATACTATTGATGCAAGGTTTATCGTATAATGGATAGCACAATCCACAAAGAACAAATAAGTGGTCATCTGTCCATTTTAACAAAACACTATATAAGCAGGCTTAGTTAAGACACATCTTACATTCACACCAAATTCACAATTCAAACTACACACATTATTCTATAAACACTATATACAGAAAACCTATGCTAGATGACATAGGAATATTATTTATTGACGTAGATCCCATTTCAGGGATCTCCCAAGGGTATTCCATCATAATCCATCAACTCATAAGCTCCTTTCTCTAAAACAAGACTAACAGTGTAGGGCCCATGCCACACAGATTCCAAGTTTCCACCCATCAACCTATCATGTTTATGGTCATATGCAAAGACTAGGTCACCTTCGTTGAAGATGCGAGGTTGAATGGATATGCCATACTAAGCTTTGATTCGTCGTTTATGCACCTCATTTTCCAGGGTAGCATCTCGACAGGTTTCATCGAGCTTGTTCAAGTATAATGTTCGTTTTTCCTCTAGAGTGGTATTGGGTAGCAATTCTACAACAAGCTTTAGAGAATGGATTTCACATTCTAACGGAAGAGTAGGATCTAGCCCGTACACCAACTGGAAAGGTGTGAAGCCGATGGATGTCTTAATGGTAGTACTGTAGGCCCATAATGTGGAAAACAATTGTAAGTTCCAGTTGTATTTGTCCTTCCCTACCATTCGTTGAAGCATGGTTTTCAACACTTTGTTGATGGCTTCAACTTGGTCATTGGCTTGTGGGTAGTAGGGTGTGGAATTGTTGTTGTGGAAGGAAAGAGTACAAGGAAGAAATAGAAGCACAAGAAGAATAAGAAAGCGCACGACAAGAAGGAAGAGGCAAAGGAAGGAAAGCGACAGGTGAAGAAGATCATGGCTGCTAAAGTCAGTGCAGGCTAGCGAATGGTGTACGTATAAATGAATATTTGTAAGTCATGCTGATAGTGCCTTGTGTCAGTTGGTCTGTCAGTTTGTAACCATTTTTTATGGCTGAGAATGACCTACACTGAGTAAGTTGTATGTAGCGGACTCTACGTGGTCTTGTAGAAGTTATAAATAGGAGGAATCCATTTTGTGTAAGGGTTAGAAAATAATTGGAGAAATTGAAGAGAAATTCGATAGTAGTGTTGTAGCAGGCTGTTGAGCCTTAAAACCTGTTTTGCAGAAGGGTTTTCGAATAGTAGGATTCAAGCTACAGCTGAGTGCGCAGATAGTGGAGTAGAAAAGTCAATAGAGGTTGTGTGTGGATTAGTAGGAGAGTAGAGTAGAAGAAAATCATAATAAAAATAGAGAGCATGAGAGCAAGAAAGAGTCTGAGCTGAAAATACATATCTCAAACAGTCTGTAGTCAAGTTGCAGACTGAAAGGTGCCATATATTTCTCATGCCAGATGAAGAGCACCTTTGTGGTTTTTCATGGTTGGTTTTCCACATTAAATTTTGTGTCAAATGAATGTGTTTGTTGAATGGTTGTAATTGGATATTGGTTATATTTCATTATTTATACTTATTGTTTGAATGAATGTCACACTGTTAATGAGAGTAGTTGATTGAATGAATGGCTAAAGCATCGTTGAAGCATTGTGTATTATTTCATGCTTATTTACTATTAAGTTGGAATACAGTCGCACCAGTGTCATTTATTTTTAAGGAATGCATGGTAACATTGACAGTATTTTATATCATTTCAAGTTTAGTTGTTGTTTAATTTCCAAGTGGGAATGTATATTGCATTGATAAGCTGTTAAGTTTTTAATCCGGTTGTGTCACATTGTTGCATCGCTGCCGAGTTAGTAAAACCCTCCATTCTTCTAACTTTGTTGATCACCTTGGTTGTGCGCCAAGGGACTATAATCCCTCACTGACTACAGAATCATGGTTTTGGTAGTTACCCATTGAGATATCTCGGGTGAGACTACGCCTGCGATGTAGGCATTGCCGACTGAGCTTGTTCTGTCTGGATGATATCTTGGGAGTGGTTTGTTGGTTTTGTGGGATTATTGAACCTGGGTCGCAAGAGTAAGGAAAAGTGACCAACAAATGGTTATGTTTTCGAGATGCTTAATCATTTGAGTCGAGGGAAATGTTGCGACATCCAACAAAGAAGGAAATCGAGGATTGGCTGGAGGTTAAGACGCTAGCATTTGCGCAAGAAGAGAGTGGAAGATCATGACTGAGCCCAAAAAACTAGTTGGACTGATATCTGTACACATATATTCATGAAATATTCTTTGCAGAGTTTCCTATTGTGTTGCATGAGTGGTTGTCGATATTGGAAACTTGACAGATGAATTTTTAATGAATGGAAGTAGTCGAGTGGAGTGCTCAGGTTATCCGCGAGTTAGTAGCTATGAGTAACCCCATCTCTAGAGTTGTTTATTTTGGGGTCGACAATATTTTGCAAGGGTATATTACTGAGTTTGCAGTTGAGACGATAACCTCATATAGTGAGGTTGAAAGACATTTTTTCTAAGGTCCCCGTGGGAGGTACCTGACTTCTATAAAATTATGGATAAAAATGCTCGTCATGAGAATGGAATTTTGTAGTTGAGCAGTTGAGTTGCATATTTGGAGGAAGGGATACCTGCCAAGAAAATGGGAAATGATGAGCTGAGATGTTCCCAGGAAATATAGAAGATGAACTAGAAGCAGGATTTTTAAGAAGTGGAAGGAGGTTTCATTTAGGAAAAAGAATAAAAACACTAGAAGGAAGACAAAATGCTGGTATGTTCAGAGAAATGGAATACGAGTTTGAGTCATGTCTAGATGAATGGTCTTGCGACAAAGAAGAAGAATATAGCCCAATTTCTGAAGGAGCAGAAGAATCAGAAGAATATGTAGAGACACCAAGATCAAAATGCAACTACACCATGCCAGGAGCATCACCAGAGGTAAGATCTAGAGCCTTATCTCCTAAAAGAACTATGAATACTAGTAGTACTAGTGCCACGACTAGTGCACAAGGAAGTCCACCTTCGTTAGATTGTTCATTGGACAACCCTGATGCCAACTCAATGACGGGGGTAGACATATGATTACCTACATTCAATGGGAATGGGGTATAATGTCCAGAGAAAAATTGGTTCCTCTCTAGAGCTGTTTGGACGGTTCGCCAAGTCCTAAACACAGACATAAGGAAAGCACAGATGATTACGAATTTGTGGGGTCGTGCACTAGACTAGTTTATGAAGTTTTGTATAGTACCACCAGGAGACCCACATAAGACTCTTGACGAGAACCGACTCGCAATGATTTGTGAATTTAGAAAACCTAAATTTGAGTTGCAGTGTATCACTAAGATCAAGGAGATAAAACAGTTACCAATGGAGTCCGTATGGGATTTCGATCAGCGGTTTAAAACTCTGATGGCCAAAGTGAGTTTTAAAATGTTGGATGTATAACACAAAGAATGGTTTATTGATGCACTAATACCACACATCCGAGGGTCGTTAATGCAACATAAGATTGTGTCGCAGATGGAAGCGCTAGAAATATCGATGAAGATGGAATCCTCAACGATTGGAGATGGAGGTGTAGGGATGATGCAGATTCAGTAACAGTTGGATAATATGACGGTACAAATTCTGGATATCAAGAAGGGCAAGGAATCCCAAGAGGATTTATTGTGTACAAGATGTAGAATGGATGGACACACCAAGGATAATTGTCCATCGAATATGAACTATATCTTGTTAGGTGCGCCTAACCCGTTGAGTACCCAAGGACTACCTTGGTGCAGAATATGCCAAACTAGAGGACATCGTGATGAGGACTGTATGTACCTATAGAATATTGTAAGTACCATAGCCAACCTTTATAATAAATTTTGTAAGTCAGTAGGACATGATGAAAAGGATTGCAGAGCATATCAACTCTTGAAGGAGAAGACGCTAGACACCTACCTAATGAATAATGACGAGTAGCTCAAGAATGAACAGGCGCAAGCGCACTACTATCCTACACATCATCCATAGTATTAGCCTCAATACCCACAGAATCAGTATCCACCGCAACAACAACACCCTCTGCTTAGGGGGTTGGGAGAATTTCATAGGAAGAGGACAATACACAGGAGGATTTGGCAGAGGAAGAGGTCAAGTTGTGTGCTATAACCATGGGAATCTAGGCCATTATGTTATAGATTGCCAGGAACCTACAAATACATGCTCGTATTGCAAAGCACAGGATCATAATGTGGAACAATTTCCCCAGTTAAATGCGAGATGGAAAGATCAGACCGTGGGAGTTCCTAACCCCCCGCTGAACCCTAATGTTCAAATGATTGCTGTAGAGCCAAGATAACCAAACGTTGCTATCGTAACACAAGGAGGTACTACGACTGGAGCGGATCAAAATGTACAGCCTGAACTACCGCAGGTGTGACCTGCGATGAATAAGAAAGAACCATTTTATGTTTAAAAAAAGAAGCAAGTATTCTTGGAGGTGCGACCAGAGTTTCTCGATGTAGAACAACCGTCGACCTCATTCGAAGTCAAGGAATGCCTGAACGTTTCCAACAGATATTGTAGAAGAAGGCTCCAAACAAGGTTAATAATCTTAAGACATTCCTTTCAAGTTGCTTAGCGCTAATCCAATAAAAAGATGCTATTGCAGAATTGAAAGCACTAATTGAAGAACCCCCAGAGTCACAACCTAAAATAAAACTTAACCATGTTAGAACGAAGAAATAAAAAATGGGCATGAGTTAAGGATGAATGCACAGATCAGAGACTATGACATGGATTATATTATCCTAAATCTGGGGTCAGACATCAACATTTTGATGCGACAAACTTGGGAAAGCATTGTTGGAATATATTATATTCCTTGGAAGGTAATAATGTCTTTGTATTATGTCGAAAGTTGTCTACAATCTTATGTAAAAGAGTAATACATTTAACCCATAGTTATATTGTGTTGTATTTACTTGTGTAGAGTATTTTTCCATGGTATTGTACTAAGAGATGTTATTTTGGAGAATTATATTATCCCACATGAAATATGTGAGATTAATTCCTCCTCATCTCTTAGTATATAATAGGGTCAAGTGAGTCTCTACACAATCATGTATTCTTGATGTAGTAGTGGTACTATTGTGACACTGTTGTACATCATCTATATTCTTTGGGGTATTTGTGCCTTGCTCTCTTGTAAGATTGGAGAAGACATTTTGGAGATAATAGAAGACTACCTTCCCGTGGATGTAATCGATTAGGGTGAACCACGTATATCAGTGTTCTCTTGTCCTTTTCTTTTCCTGTTCATATCTTTTATGATATGTTGTTGGTTGCTTAGATAGGTTAACTAGTTTAGCTTGAATCTACTATTCTAACAAGCATGGGAAAGCCGTGCTTGGACTAGTCCCCTGTCTAGCTGTGACTTGCAAATTAGGTGAAGGTATTACCGATTGGTAGGTTAAGCCAATTTCTTGTCAAAATTGAGGGGCTGCACACATTTTCATATTTTGAAGTTATCGATATTATTGATGACACAAACTTGTATCCCATGCTTTTGGGGATATATTGGGTGATAGATAATAGGATAATCATCAACTTCAAGAAAAAAATCCTCTCATTTGAAGATGAAGAAATGAGGTTAGTTACACCTATTGACCCACTTGAGGGGCAAAGATATGTCGAATCAGTCTATAGTGAAGGACAAGGTGATTATCTGGACCAAATTTATAATATCACTTCCTTAGAAGATGGTTACATAAATCCTACAGCGGATGGGATCTTGAGCTGAAGGAGTACTAGCTCATGCACCTTAGATTCAGGAGAGGCATTAGAGAATTGGAAAAACAAATTGCATGAGGTCTCTCTGAATATATGCACTAGAATTACAAGGTCTATGCGACGAGTGGAGACTCAGTCAAGAGAGTTACCCACATATGAGGGCTTACCTAATCTGGCAACCTTTCTAAGTGAGCTTGAAGGACTGGTATCCGAACCACAAAGCGTGTCTGCACTAGATAATGTGCCGAAATCTACGCCTTCCAGATGGTGGGGTACACATAAGAAATCTATATCAGAGTGGCCACAATGCAAAATATTGCTTGAAGTCACATTTGACAAAGAAATTGTAGTGTCAGGTTAGAAGTACACAAGCTTATCAAACCATGTCGAACACCCTAATGATTGTCACATGACATTTGCAGAATACCCGCAACAGGAATGGGTCCATCATTTCATAGATACATTGGAAATGGCACCTAGAAGCTGGTATACATCTATGGAGGTTCGACAAGGAACTCAGGATTGTGAAGAACTAGTTAAGCAATTTGCGCACACATTTGAATTTGCTGACGAGCAACCGAAATTCGATGATGTGCTTTAAATGATAAAGGAGAAGATATTCATTGAAATACCTATTGAAGTGGCACATTCCCACCACTGCAGTGCGAAAATCCAGCACTGGCTGGCTTGTTACAATCTGGTCAGGGAACCAGATGATGATCCAACCAACCTTAACATAACAGAGTTGGAGGGTATGCCCGAGGTGGAAGGCAGTGGTATTTCTAGCGACTATTTCCTCAAGCCGCTCAAAATTAAGAAAGTCAACATTGGTTCATTGGAAAATCCAAAGTTCGCCAATATTGGATATTATTGGGATGATGAAATAGTAGCAAAAATCATGGATCTACTACATGAGTTCCTAGACCTATTCCATACCAACTTCTAAGATATGAAGGGAATAGAAGGAGATGAAAATACCACTGAAACCAGATGCAAAACCAAGTAAACAACGTCCATACAGGATGAATCCAAGGTATAAGGAAAAAGTGAAAGACGAATTGAACCACATGATTGACACAGGAATCATTGAACCAGTGGAAGAATTTGAATGGATTAGTTCTATCGTGATTCAGGATAAGAAGACCACATGTGAAATCATGATCTGTATCGACCTGAGAAAGATGAATGATGCATTCCTGCATGATCCATTGCCAATACCGTTTACAGATGAAGTACTGTAAAATGTCAGAGGAAAGGAGACATACTCATTTACTGATGGATTTTATGGCTATCACCAAGTCAGAATAGCAAAGGAGGATCCTCACAAAATGAACTTTGTGACAGAATGGGGCTGCTATCAGTATACGGTAATGCCCTTTGGACTCAAGAATGCTCTTGCTATTTTTTCTAGAATAGTAGTTTCCACATTTAAATATTTTATACATAAATTTCTTGAAGTCTACTTCGATGATTGGACTATGTTTGGTCTAGTAAGAGACCATATTGAAAGTTTGTACATGATGCTGGAGCATTGTCACTAGTATCATATCACACTAAATTCAAAGAAATGTATTTTTTGTGCACTATTTGGTATATTGTTAGGACATGTAGTGTGTTGCGACGGAATTTTGGTCATTTCAACGAAAGTTGTGATTATTCTTGACTTACCACCACCTACATCAGTCACACAACTCAGGTCGATGGTAGGACAAACAGGCTATTATAGAAAATTTATCAGAGGATATGCAGAGATAACTTTTCCAAGGGAGAAACTTTTAAAAAAAGATGCAAAGTTCCAGTGGACAGAAAGTTGTCAGGAAAGCTTAGACAAGTTAAAAGGCAAGATGGCTACCGTGCTAATTTTGGTATTTCCAGACTGGAAGAAGTTCCATGTTCATGTCGATGCATCATATATCGTGCTTGGCATAGTTCTGACACAACCAGGTGAGGGCACGATTCACCACCCCATTTATTTTGCTAGCAGAAAACTGTCAATGACAGAGAAAAAATACACTATGACAGAAAGATAAGGACTCGCCATGGTATATGCACTGCAAAAATTCAAACACTACTTGTTGGGTGGAAACTTTAAAATGTACACTGATCATTCGACATTGAAATACCTGGTCAAAAAGCCAGTGTTGGGGGGAAGGTATGTCGATGGCTCCTCCTATTTCAAGAGTTTGATTTTGAAGTCATTGTCAAACCTGGTCAACTGAATGTGGGTCCTGATAACTTGTCAAGGATAGAAAGTGGTGAAGAACCAACCAGTCATCGTGGTTGATAAAATTTTTGAGGCTATCATCCACCTCTTGAGTATAGGTTATGCACCTGAAGGGTTCACCACTACGCAGAAGAAATAGTTGGTCGTTAAAGCCGCTGATTTTATGTTGATCGCGGGACAACTATACAAGATGGGCCTTGATGAAATATTACGTTGATGTGTTTTTGAACACGAACGACATTGGATGATGAGTTAAGCACGTGTTGGTGTCGTAGGAGGAGACTACGTTGGAAAGAAAATAGTGCACAAGATATTGCAAGCTAGATTATGGTGTCCAACCATACATATGGATACTAAGAGGTTTTGCTGAAGCTACGATATTTTCCATAGAACATGAAAACTGTCGAGGCACGATGAGATGTCGTTAGTGCCATAGTTCACCCTACAGGAATTTGATAAATGGGTCGTTGATTTTTTTGGTCCTATCAGTCCACCAAGAAAAAGGACTGGAGGATGCTATATTATCACATCGACAGATTACTTAACCAGATGGGCGGAAGCAGTGCCTGTTAATGATTGCACTACGGTGAATGTGACAAAGTTTCTATTTGAAAATGTGGCGACAAGATTTGGTTTCCCTAAAATTCTTCTAAGTGATCAAGGTACGCATTTTGTTAGCAAATTGATTGATGAGCTTACTGCAGAATTTCAGATCCAGCATAGGAAAACAACACCCTATCATCCTCAGGAGAATGGAATAGTTGAAGCATTCAATAAGATTTTGGAAAATAATTTAACCAAAGTATGCAATGCGTGTAGAGATGATTGGGATCAAAAAGTCTCAGCTGTGATATGGGCATATCTCACAACCTGCAAAAGATTACCAGCACACACTCCATTTAGATTGGTCTATGGACAAGAAGTTGTTGTGTCGATGGAATATATTGTGTCGAGCTTAAGGATTCTTGCACTGACTGAAATGACTGATGTGGATGCCATCGAGCAAATATTGTTGCAGCTCGTGCAAATGGAGGAAGAATGCTTCGCCATAGGATTTCATCAAAACATAGAAAAGGAAAGGCAAAAAGCATGGGATGATCACCATATCAAGACTAAGCAGTTGAAGTCGGAGGACTTGTTTTGTTGTATGGCAACAAATTTTTGAAACATCTAGGTAAATTGAAGACGCATTGGCTAGGGCCATATGTGGTCGCACACATAATTGATGCAGGCGCAATGAAATTGCACAAGACGATGGGACAACGGTCACCGGAATGATAAAATGGTAGCCGATTGAATCCTTACCATGATGGCTATGGCAGATAAAAAAAAGAGAAAAGAGAAAAGAAAAAGAAAAAATGGAATCTGTTTTGTCGCATGTCTGCGACATGAATATGTAAACCCTACAATAAAGGCAAGAATGACAGCTGGGACGCCATTAAGGCAGGGATACCCAAAAATATTTAGGTGGGTATGACAAAGAAGCATCATTAATTCGACAAGTTTGAGGAAAATGGCGCCGTGATTTTTGGTCCCATCTGTCATCCTTGCCATAACTGTCCTGGTAGGTCCAGGTTAGAGTTCAGGCATGTGAAGTAAATTTTGGAATGCGTCGAACGGGAAGCCCATGTGATCAACAAGATGTCACTTTTCCATCGAATGATCACATGCAGGATGAGAGAATGCCTATAAATATCTGGCCTCGTTGTCAAGATTCACTTTACTTGCAAGTGAAAAAAAGAGTGAACTAGAGTCTGCAACTGTGAGAGCCAAAACCGATGGTAATTTTGATTTCTAGCACTAGCGAGCAATCAAAAGTTACCAGTGCATCACCCTCCTCAATCGTTGAAGAAGTTCTATCTCCAAAATCATAGCACGCACAGGAAGAACCAGAAACAATGGTGCAGACACCTTCCTAGACTGTCCTTGCTACTGCTTCGGCTCCTGCTCAGAATCCACCCGCTAATCCACTAGTTCCAGGTCCACAAAAAATATGTACCTACGGTGCTGTCGAGCGTAGATATTCTAGTCACATATGGGTCTAGGGTGAAGATACCGAAGTTTACAAGAAAGTGTAAGTCCATCGAGGACACACCAGCTTCGCTGTCGTGGAGAGAAACAAATGCTAATATAGAGGAGCAAAACCTGCTACCACCATACGTTCGACCAATGAGACCAGAGGTGCCCAAAGTGAAGCTCCCGACACAAGCACACTCTTCCTTGGTTGCACCCCAAATCCCTGCTGGCGTGCCACTATTGATGAAAATCATTTCGAAGCTGGAGGGACTCAAATTTGAAGATAATGATACCCATAATCAAGTAGATCTGGAACGAAACAAGTGCATGGTCACTCTTCTGGCTGAACCACCTGCACCACAACTTGTAGTGTCGATGGAGTGGGATAGAGGTGTAGAACGTGCAGGCCTAGTCAATTTGCTTCTCATGCCACATTTTGGCTAAAGTAAAGAAGTAAGCACATATGTGTGACAGATCCTGGTCTACTTCCATGGAGGCTTTTTGTGGCTTGACATGCCATATCCTGTTGATGTCGAGCTGATTTCATCAATAATGGGTCTTCCACGCTCAAGACTCAACCCTGCACCATATCTACGCAAGGATAGGGATACGACCAAGATGAAGGAAAAGTACGACCTTGCGCGCACAAATAGAGGATTGTTGATTTCCTCCATAACCGACAATACAATGAGGTTCACTGTGGAAATATTATCTTGAAAGCAGCTATGCAAGATGCAACGTCCCACTGAATGCACTGCGGGGGAAGTGGAACTAACAAAGATCTACGCTGAAGGAGTGGCAATCAATTGGTCCCAGTTTCTATTGAATGAACTGCTAGATGATGCAGTGTAAGTGCAAGAAGAAAGTAAGAAAATTCCACTACTCATGGTTGCTGATTTTAATTTCTTTCGTAGTATGGTCTCACCCACTAGACTACTAGCCACTAGTCTTCCTAGTGTTATTTCAAGGCACTAAATATTAGAACCCATGGGAAGACAAGGAAGACAAGATCCGACAGAAAGATAACAACGTCGAGTTCTTTCTCCATGAGAAGCCACTAAGAGAAGTAGTGCGATTCCAACATATATTGCTCACTGCAACAGTCCAAAGGTATGCACCTTTCATCATCTTCCAGGTTGGTGTCCACAAGATCATCCCGTAGTCGCAGCATGACCCGAAAAAACAAGCGCAACCGACACATTTCATGATTACGAACCAATATGTGGAAGCGGTCATCCAGGAGTGCGTGGAAGAATGGTACGTTCCAGTTGACAAGGAGATGGGACAAGGTGATGGCCAAGGTAATGGCTAATATAATGAACAAGGTAATGATGGGGGCGACGAGAAAGGAAACCAATTGCAGGGTTCAGATGACGATGATGAAAACAGTGATGAGGACTCTGATCAAAATGATTCAGAAGGTACGCCCAGTGATGAGGATGTGCAGACCCAAAAGAAGGCATAGGAAGAGGTGCAACACAAGGAGTATTAGGGGCCACCGCACAAGAAGCAAAAAGCTAATAAAACAACTAATACAATAAATTTAGGTGAGGAGGACATTAACCTTCTTGCAGACACTGTCATAGACGTAATGAAGACTAGCTTTAATGGTCTAAGTTAAAAACATATGCAACTAACCAACAAACTCATCGAGGATGTCAATAATCTCACTAAGGCCATTAATGAGGTAAAGAGCTCAGTCAAAGCTGAGACATACGATGTTGATCTTGGTGATACATTAGCAACACCACTACTGTTTCCGCCACTCAAGATAGAATTCAAAGTACAAGAAGTGGAAATAGGAACACAGGAGTTTGATGATGTTTTCCATGAGATGGGGACATTGTCAATAGATTTTTACAAGCTAGCAATGGTCGAAGTATATGCTGTTTAGCATGCGGTCGCAACATAAATTAGAATCCAAGAAAATGCTATTGCATATCAGGCACACAAAGCAATAAGGAAGGAAAAATATGGTAAGGCACTCCTTAGACAGAAGGAGCAAGAGATTAAAGTGAAAGAACAAGGTAGGATTACATTGGAATAAGCCATACGCTGTGCAGTCGCAGAGTTGCCGATAGAAGAAGGCCAAGAAGAAGTAGATGCAGCTGCAAAGGTAGCTTGATTATCCAGAATTGCGGTGGACCTACAGAAGCAGGTGGAAGAGATTAAAGTGCAACAAAGACCAAGCACACCCTCCGAGGTCCTAGAAGAGCACAGGAAAACAACATCTGAGGCTGTTGATCAGATTAAGGAGGGAGAGAAGCTCTATAGTGAAGCAGTCGACACCATATCTGCAACATGGGAATTTCTATTGGAAAATGAAACATAGAACAAGCTCACAGAGGATGCGCGCCAAGACTAGTTGAAAATGGTTGCCGAATAGTAGGATTCAATATGCAACTGAGTGCACATATAGTAAAGTAGAAGAGTCGATCCAGGCTATGTGCAGATCAATAGGAGATTAGAGTAGAATAAAAACATAATAAAATCAGAGAGAATGAGAGAAATAAAGAGTGTAAGCTGAAAAGACATATCTCAAACAGTCTACAGTCAAGTTGCCGACTGAAAGGTGCCGTATATTTCTCATGCCAGATGAAGAGCACCTTTGTGGTTTTTCCCAGTTGGGTTTCCACGTTACATTTTGTGTCAAATGAATGTGTTTGTTGAATGGTTGTGATTGGATATTGGTTATATTGCATTATTTATACTTATTGTTTGAATGAATATCGCAATGTTAATGAGAGCAGTTGAATGAATGAATGACTAAAGCATCAACGAAGCATTGTGTATTATTTCATGCTTATTTATTGTTAAGTTGGAATACAACCGCACTAGTGTCATTTATTGTTAAGGAATGTGCGGTACCATTGACAGTATTTTATATCGTTTCAAGTTCAGTTGTTGTTTAATTTCCAAGTGGGAATGTATGTTGCACTGATAAGCTGTTAAGTTGTTAAGCTAATTGTGTCGCACTGTTGCACCGCTGTCGAGTTAGTAAAATCCACCATTCTTCTGACTCTATCGAGCACCTTGTTTGCGGGTGTAGCTAGGGTTTTCACCCTAGCTTGTGCTAATGAGCACCTACTAAGGAATCTGGATTCCTTAGTAGCAGTTCAATTGAT
>LPNX010074955.1:0-30811 GCA_001517045.1 Pseudotsuga menziesii | reverse complement strand
GGACCTCCCTACCTCTATTTATAGGATGAAGAAGAGTTAGGGGCGAAGCCAAAGTGGTTACAACTGAAGGAGTCAGTTGTATAACTACCCAAACTAACTCAAAAGGAGTGTTTTTATGTTTTAATGTTAAGAAACAGATGCGCGACTATGAAGGAGAGCAACCCGCGCATGATATGCAAGTTTACACAAGAGAAACCCGCGAATATATGAATGTGCGACTTGCAAAACACAAGAGTCGCGCATGATGCGCGGGTTGCACATAAGGAGAGTCGCGCATACACAAAAAGCGCATTTTTAAGGTATTTCTGGGAATTTTCAGACTTTGGTGTCTTCTGGAAATTTTTAGCTAACTAAAACACCTTTCCAACGGTGCAGAAATGAGGTCAAACAGAGTTACAGAACTCAAGATATGGGTCCTCCAAGATAGGTGTTTTTTCAGTGACTTTCAGTGACTTTCATGAAGTGTCGTCATGCGACGAAATCATGGGAAAGTGGTCACAGGTAGAGATGTGTCATTTTGAGCTATAACAGGAATGCCAGCAAAGTCTAGACACACTTAAAGAGAAAATGGTTACAGCACCCATCTTAGTATTTCCAGACTGGACCAAGCTATTTCATGTACATGTGGATGCATCTGGCATTGCACTGGGGATTGTTTTAACGCAACCAGGAGAAGGGGGTATCGATCACCCTATCGCATACTCGAGAAGAAAGCTATCCACTGCAAAAAATAACTACACCACGACAGAAAGAGAAGGCTTAGCTATGGTGTATGCTCTACAGAAATTCAGGCACTACCTGTTGGGTGCCTCATTCAAGATGTTTACTGACCATTCTGCTTTGAAGTATTTGGTCAATAAGCTAGTGTTAGGGGGAAGAATCTGCAGATCGTTACTCCCATTTTAGGAGTATGATTTTGAAATCATTGTAAAACCAGGAAGAATCTGCAGATCGTTACTCCCATTTTAGGAGTATGATTTTGAAATCATTGTAAAACCAGGAAGATTGAATGTCGGACCTGATCATCTGTCGCAGATAGATTCAGGAGAAGAACCAAGTAAATTAGAAGATAATTTGCCAGATGTGCAATTATTTTCTATTCAGATTGCGGACGAGTATTACACAGACATAATTCAATTTCTCACTACAGGATGGGCACCTGCTGAGTTTACTAAGAAGCAAAAGAAACAGTTGGTTGTTAAAGAAACAGACTTCACCTTGATCGCAGGACACTTATATAAGTTAGGTCCAGATGAAGTCTTGCGCAGATACATTATGCTGCATAAAAAAGAGGCCATTATTAGAGAAGCACATTCAGGTACCGCAGGAGGTCATTTCGCAGGAAAGTCGACTGTGCAGAAAATCTTAGCTGCAGGATTATGGTGGCCTACTTTACACAAAGACACTAAGGAATTTTACAGATGTTGCGATATCTTCCAGAGGGTAGGAAAACCTTCGCAAAGAGATGAAATGCCGCTGTGACCACAGATTATGCTGCACGCATTTGACAAATGGGCTATAGATTTTGTGGGTCCTATCAACCCACCAGGAAAACGAACTGGTGCGAGATACATCATCACCGGAACAGAGTACCTCACCAGGTGGGCAGAGGCCAAAGCAGTAAGAAATTGTGATGCTGCTACAGCTGCACAGTTCCTTTTCAAAAGCATCATTAGTAGATTTGGATGCCCTGTAATTTTGATGAGTGACCAAGGCACACATTTTTTGAACCGCACTATTGAGGCCTTGACGGAGGAATTCCATATACAACACCATAAGAGCACTCCCTACCACCCACAAGCTAATGGTACGGTGGAGGCATTTAACAAGATTCTAGAAAATGCTCTTACTAAGATCTGTAACAGCGAAAGAAATGATTGGGACCTCAGGGTTAATGCTGTATTATGGGCTTACAGGACTACATGCAAGAAAGTCACAGGACACACACCTTTCATCTTGGTGTATGGACAAGAGGCTGTTATGCCTATGGAATATATTATTCCCAGTTTAAGAATAGTTCAAATTACCGGGATGACTGATACAGACACGATGAATGAAAGACTAGCGCAGTTGCTTTCCTTAGAGGAAGACAGATTCATCGCAGGATTCCATCAGAGAGTGCAGAAGGAACGAGAGAAATCTTGGCATGACAGGCATATAAAGAACAAGATTTTTTAGATAGGATACCTAGTGCTCCTTTATGACAACAAGTTTATCAAGTTTCTAGGAAAGTTTAAGACGCATTGGTTGGGGCCATATCAGATTCAACAAATTACAGAAGGAGGTGATGTTCAGCTCAGCAACCTGAACGGGGAGTTTCTTCCTACCTTAATTAATGGAAGTAGGCTTAAACTTTATAGTGATAGCCTCTCCACCCCTCAGCCCTAACTCAGACAGTTATGAAAGTGTAGATGTCCAGTGTAGTTGAAAGGAGGCATCACATCGGTAATTAGTCTACACCGGTAGGTATACTAAGTATAAGGAATTGCATGAGGAAAGTTTTATTTTGTGCAAGTCATAGGATGCTTGCAGGGTTTAAAAAAAAAAAAAAACTAAGTATGAGGAAAGTTTGTTTTGCGCAAGCCACAGGACGCTTGCGGGGTTTTGAGCATGAGGAGGTTCACGCCAGCATTTTGGTTCCAATGATGCGGTGTGGCATCGCAGCAATGCGATGTTTCTTCGTGCCACGTAGACAATTTTTGAAAAGGGACAGAGGGCCAGTCAATTCACCTTCTGACAGGAAGTTAATGAAGAAATGGCCAGTATATGTTACCGTATATTTGGCAACAGCATAATAAATTTTCTAGATTTAGTAAATCTTCGACGAGACCGGTGCCTGCACAGAGGTTTCGAGAGAAATTTGATCGGATTTCAGCAATTAATGAGCATCGAAATGATGGGTGTGGTCTCGTCCATGCAATTAATACCACCGACGGGTTTAGCCTAGATGACCGTTACGTCCGGGATTATCACCTTCAGCATAAAAACAGAGATCATTCACACAGAAGGGTTACTTTTGCAAGTTCTCAGAGCAATAGATAAATTTGAAGAGTTTTCCCTATGCAAAGAAACCCCAATTACAGAGTGCTAGTTTTCCCCATTTCGCAGCCATTGCCAGTCCAGAGTATTGCATCGAGTGGGTTCTATCCGAGACGGAACCTTTAGAAGACATTGTGCAACGCTTCAAGCGAGGAGGCCTCGTGTATTCTATGATGACGCTGCCCAAGGGTGTGAAATTAGGTACATCACAGGTCAGACAACCACCAAGGATGAGGAGTCAAGCTTAGATAGTAGAATAATCCGGCCCAGAGCAGGAGGAAGAATTTCCTATGGCAACAGAATACATCGTGCCACGAGTTGAGAATGCACTAGAGGTAACCCTTTCCAAAAGTGCTAAGTATCCTGTTCCCCTACCAACAATTGATTCTCGTGTAAAGGAAGATGGAGATCTATTAGGATATGATCCTGACCTCAAGTTTATAGACTATAACCTTGGAGACAGTAAGACATATCCTGAGTTCCGGCCGGATCGGTATCTTACGGTTTAGAGGAACCCAAGGACTAGTGCAGATGAATTTGTTCCTATGGAACATGTACAGATTCTTGAGTGCTTAGGCTTGCTCAATTTGTTAAGAATACCACATTTTGGATGAGGTGTAGAGGTCAATGTCGTGGTGTGCATGCTTCTTTCTTGTGTACATGGAGTTTACCTTTGGCTGGGTGACAGGATTGATTTGAATGTTGATTTGATACACCGTATCACTGGGCTATCCAAGACTGGTAAGGACCCTAAGACACATATATCAGGTAAGAGCAAGGATTCCAAGCTACCAACAGCACTAGTTAACAAATATAAGTTACAGAGAGGAGGTTGGGCTTATGACCTCACAGCCATAACAGATGATACACTCAAATTCACAGTCAGTCTGCTTGCAGGCAGACTCTTAACCAAGGTTCACCCAAAAGAAGTCACAGGATCAGTAATTCACCTTGCCATACAAGTCGCCGAAGGTGAACAGTTTAATTGGTGTTTATTTTTGTTAAATATTTTTACCCAAGATTGTTTAACAGCACATGATGAGGAAAACCACCCCTTCCATTTCTCATGGCTACTTATACTATGCGCATTCGTCGGCTGGAAAGATCCGCCCCATACCTAGTTTCTACAAATACGAAGTGGAGACTGCAGAGGGGCGCGGTATTCCAATTTATGGGAGAGCAGCAGTCCAGTTAAGAAACAGGTCAATATGATAGTATTCTATGAATACTATAAGCTGTTACAGCGAGTCATCAAGGAGACACCGCGGATCAGCATGGAGGTTGTGGACATGTATGATAATCGGCTTGATTTCATGGCGGACATGCACACAATCTATCTGTGGCCAAAAAGGTTGAGAACGGATAATTGGGCTACTGGATTGTTCAAGATGACAGCGTAGGATGTAGACGATGTCATCAAATATTTTGATGAAGCATGGAAGAAGGCACTTGAAGATGCCACAGCACTACCATTAGGTACCGCACAGACAGACCCCTTGGACAAAGGAAAAGACACAGAAGGGTTCATGGAGAAAGATACCGCAGAAGTGCCACCACCAGCACAAAAGAGGAAAGATATAGAAGAAGTGCCACTCGAGGCACCAAAGAAGAAAAAAGCCAAAGCCACAAAACCATTGTTAGAGACTGCACTGACAGACGATGACTATGATCAAATTGCAGCAATACTAAAGGAGGAAATGAAGGACACATTTTAGGTGATGCAGGCATCGCAGGACAAGCTACAGAGTGCGATAGATAAGCAGCTTGTGGAGTTGAAAACACTAACTGAGAATACTGCCACAATCCAATCAAGGCGCTAGCAGGATAAAGCTCAACACAGTCGATTTCCCGTGAGGAAATCTTGGCAAAGGATCGCATCAATACAGTGTTGATACCGCCAGGGAGCATTTGATTCCCTGCATCGATGATGGATGTGCAGATACAGATTAGACAACCTGTCGAGGTTAACCTCGCAGAGTTCCCCGTTTATCAATTACAGATGATCCAGCAGCAGCTAAGCACAGAGCTCAGGGATAGAGAGCTGGGGACTTATAAACAAAACACCCAGCTGAGACAAAAGAATGCAGAACTCACCGCAAACTTTCAGACAAAGGCGAAGGAGATAAGAACATATGAAGAAAAAGAAGAGGCTCTCAGTCAGGTCCTGCAGACCATCACATTGGAGTTACCCCAGTGTAACATTGAGTTTTCCTTGCCTCTCACGCAGAAGGTAAGAAGAGTTGCAGACAGAGCAAAGGCTCTGGAAGAGACAGTGACCAATATGGAGGAAGACCACAAAGCACATATTACTGAGCTTGAGGCTCGAGCACTAGGCACACCCCAGGAAGACAAGGAAGCAAGGGCAGAGGCCTTTAGACTCACTTCAGCACAGATGAAATGTCACATAGACGATGCACAGTCGTTGCTAGCTGATGCAACGAACACATGGTCAGAGTTAGATGAGCACCCTGATAGGGTGAAACTCCAACAGAGCATCCAGCAGATAGAGAATTCCACAGCAGCGATGAAGGAAGAAGTCAAGAGCTTAGGAGCTCTTGCAAAGATGAGAAAGACGACAAAGATGAACCATTTGCAACAGGAAGCGCAACGGTTGAGAGCAAAGGAAATACAATTCAATAACCTGCTTCAGCCATATCAGGAACAAATCGCAGAGCTGATCGATGCGGTTGAGTAGAAGGTTTAGGAGTTCACTACAAGAAGAAGTGAAATTGATGTCACAGAAGACTCCAGTATTAGTCAAGCTACGCTTGAAGCGGCATAGGAGTGTGTCGAAGCTATGGAGAAAGAAGTCGTAGGACTTTGGCAGAAACTTACAAGGACTTCACAGGAATCCAAGAAGAAGCTACAGTAAGAGAAACCAGCTGTTGGTGGCTTGGGGGTGAGCCACAAGTAAGTGTTAGGGGACTGTTGGAGCAGGGTCCCGCAGCTATAGGAGAAGCTGCCATTTTGGCGGATAGACAGTTTTGGCGAAGATATAAGAGATAAGGTAAAGCCACGACACCATAGCGTGTTTCTCGCTACAGATCAGCACCGGAAACCATGACTATCGGGGCAAGAAAGTCAAGAGGAAATAGTACCTGGAGTGGCCGAGAAGAGAGAGCTCACCCACTACACTTAAGGTAGAAGCGAAGACAGGAGGGATCAGCTACCCTCATAAAGAGAAAAGGAGCAATGGGCCAAGGTATTGAAGACAAAGTATAGACAGGAAGTAGCACCGGTACCCATGGTCAGTGCCAGGAAACATGGAAGACTGCAGAAAGCTGTGGTGTGACAGAAAGCGGCAGCTCAAAGTATAGATACGTTAACTGTCACTAGTTAGGGTTTTGGGTTACTATTGGCACAGGCCCACATTGTTGTAATGGCGAGACCTTCGGGCCGCCTATATAAGCATGTATTTTGTATTGTAAAAGGTTAGCTAGCTAGATAGACATTCAGATAGACAGTAGCTATTCAGACAATTAGCTAGCTATCTAGAGAGTTAGTTGGTCTGTTAGCTCATAGATATTGAATGTAACAATCTACAGGGATTGAGAGAGAGAGAGAGAGAGGAAGAGTATATTGTAAGAAGGCAATATAGAAGAAAAGAGATCTAAGAGAGAAGGGCTCCCGGCTGTGTGAGCGGAGTTACCCAGAAGATCTCTAGCAGCATGTGAGGTTGTAGCGGAACTGTGTTTACTCTCCAGATATAATATATAAACCCAGTTACCATGGACGTAGCTTCTATCCTGGAAGTGAACCACGTAAAATCAGTGTGTTGTGCGACTATTTCATGTGATTGTGCTTTACTTAGTTTCTATCTGTTATCTATTACATGAATGTTGTATCTCAGTTAGGGAATATCTATTTGTTCTCATTCAGTTTACATCATTGTAGGATGTTAAATGCAAGTTTAATGTATCAAGTGTATGCATATGAGTTTATGAGTGCTTGATCCACGCAGTAGAGCTAGCAGTTACTGTGTTAAGTAAGTTCAGTATATTTAGTTCAGTAAGCTATGCACAGTTGATGTTGGGTGAGTTAGATTGTAGAAGCTTGAGTAAAGCTATCTAACACCTTGTTGAAGGCTTACCCAGAGAGAGAAGGCCTTCAGGCCTTGCGAGTCATATTGAATCTTACCGTTAATGATATCGCAACCTAGAAAGGTGATATCGCACTGTCAGAGGAGCTGCGGTGTAGGATATCGCAGGTGGAAGGTTGAGTAGAAGAGAACATGTGCGCATCGTCAGAGAGACTGTGATGCGATAAGGGTTGCTTGCCCCTTAGAGCCAGTGAGTAAGAAAGAACATAGGTGCACAGAGAGATCCCACTGGCTAAGAAGAGTCGTGAGACACTAGGATGCTACAAAACCTGGTTGAAGACACTTGAGTCTTTGGCCAACCCATTAGAATCACTTAGGGTGAGACTTCAGGCCGCTCCATGGTCTGTCATCGAAAGGGCTAGTGAGCTAGGGGTGTTGTTGGTACATTACAATAAACCCGGGTCTGCCCATAGTAACCAACACTCGATCTAATTACGCAAACCCTAGCCAAAGTAGCGTGCACAAAGCATACACCTATGAAATGTAAAGCCAGATCACAAGCAAACAAGGGTAGGATATGTGAGCTCCCTAATGAAGCAGGTATGTCTCACCTAGGAGAGGCTTGAGACTCCCATACATAACAAGAGGAGGTTCGTAACCAATTATAGTGGCCCTCATCTTCAACGCATATAGCGAATATGCTGTCCAACCCCTACCTGGCTAGGACACTTGCAGAATAACCTCTGTGAAGTACCCCCTCAATAAGCTAGGTAAGGAAACTAAGGTCACCTTAATATAATCAATGCTCAGGCAGACAGTCGCAGGCGGGATTGACTGTATGGGCGGTGTAGCAAAGCTCGAAACTCTCGAAAGAGCCCCTAGATATGAATACAATCCTAGAAATATATCCTATGCTACGCAGTTACAACTAGGGGTCATCCCAATCATAACCGCTCACACTGCCTCGTGCTTAACTCCCTTGTAAGAGGAGGATCCTAAGAAACACTAATTATATAAAGGATTTCACACTCTCACCTGGACAGACACATAAATGTTTCATTTAGTGGTCTTAGAGAATTTACTCACAATGAACTATTCCAAGACCCTAAAACCTAATCTTGTTGGTGCACCGTATAAAAGAAAAGAGTGTAATTCATTTTACTATGCATTGATATTAATTGGCTTATTACTCAAAAGGGAAAATGGTTGTGCTACTAATGATGTTATGACGCAACAAGAAGTGAAATGCACACCTAACAATCAATGCAAATGCACTGTGTCAAATGAAGAACGGGGTATGCTACTACGTGAAGTGCAAAATTTTCCTTCAAATGAAATGCAATCATTCCTATATGAAAATCTGACTAATACTCTCCAAGCAAACGTAATGCAAATACCATGCAAATGCAAAAATGCAAACAATGCATAATGATGCAAAAAACAAATGTTTTTGTATTTTTTGAATTAAATGAGATAAAAAGCAAAAGTATGACTCTACAACCCTTAGACTCTGCAAGCACTACCAGACAACACCCAAGCAAAGCACCGAGGTAAAAGAGACCTAATGCACTAATCCCAAAACAAAAAATAGAAAATGAAATGACAAGAACATTTTCAAAAAACTTAAACTAAAAAGCGTCACTGGTCAGAAACAGAGGTGTATACAGACTCCAGAAGCATCCAAGAAGAATCAGCAATTATCCAAACTCACTCAAAAACACTTAATCTTCCCCAAAAAGGAAAAAAACAGGGCATACGCGACTGTTTATAGAAAATCCACGTATATACGCGGTATTCCAGGAAAACCCGTGTGTACACGCAAATGTGAAGGAAAAACCCGCATATAGGAAGAAAAACAGTAAAAAGAAGGCAAATAGACAAGCTGAGACAAAATTTACTCCTATCAGACACTACTAGGCAAACATTCCCCCATACCCGACTCAGAAACAGATAAATCAGAGTAAGTCAAGAACATTTAATGCCGAAAAAGCCCCAAAGGAAATGACTAGAAACTCCCCAATATGGTCGCCAATTCTGTTACGGAAAAACTTCCTATGGCTTGGGGTGTACCATAACAGATAGAGAAACTGCAGAAATCAATCCCTTCCCAATATGTAAGAGAAATAAAACATCTAACACTGAAGGATCTCGAAATATACCTTATTCCGGATGGTTGATGTAGCTCCCCATTAAGATTTTCCAATGCCGCTTGTGTTAACAATTTGCTCTCTCAACAATCAACACACAAGACACCATGCTATATAATGATGTTAGACCTACTCTAGCATATATAATCAACAATGTATAAACAATTAAAAGCATCCACAAATTCAATATTCATTTAAATGCACATCATTGGACAGGAAAATATATTTCTATTAATATAAATAAGAGATTACAAGAATGACAACCTCTGTCGGCACATCTGCGGACCGGAGAAATTGAGTCCTCCACTTGGGCCTCCACCACCTCAATCCTTCATCTCTTGATAGCAAGCTCACAAGCAAAGGAAAGCTTGGTAAGAACACCTAGTGCTCCGAGGGACAAAGGGATGTAGACTCAAGTATAATCAAGCTATGGTAACAATGGACTATAGTTTTCTTGCTCTTCAATTCTTCCCCCTTCAATGTATCAAAAGGGTTCCTTATATAGTGGTTCAATGGGGTAATGGAAGGTCAAATCCGAGCGATATCAAGGCATATGGAAGGCCAAGAGACAAGTGACTCGGATCCACATCAAGGAAAACATCAAAAATATTTGGTCTTTTGCACACATCCCAATGTACACAGGTTTAACAGTTATATTTGCGTATATACATGAGAAAGGGTTTAAAAGTTGCATATGGCCAATAACAGGTGTTTTTAGGGATGATCTTTGAAATATAAAAGTTAAAAAAGTGGTCCATGGGGTTCGAAGAGTTTGCAGAGGGACATGGAAGGCCATAAATGTGTGATCTACCATGTGTGGTAAAATCAGCTGTAACAAGGTTAATGTATTGTTTGCAGGCATGACTCGGGAATGAAGTGGGGGGCAATGCTAGAGGTGAAGTCTTTCCTTTTAACTTGTAATATCACTATCACTTGCGTGGATCTTGAGGAGAAATTGGTTTCGTGGTATGTTTTCATGGCATTAGGTTTTCCTCCACCCCAAGTTCGATATGGAAGGAATATTGGGATTTGGTATTTTACACAATTGTTAGTTTAAGGTGTGCATCATCCGTCGGGGATTTGTGGATGATTATGCCACTCTGAAATCCTTTGTTACAGTAAGACCTGTAAGGTTTTTGGTATGGTATATTTGTTGAAGTCGTCCTTTTAGTTATTGTGTAATATTCCTGAGTTGTAAGAGTTGTTGACTATGGAGTGTTTCCACTTTCTTCTGAACGATATGGGGTTTATTATTCTTACACTTTGATTATGGAACTGCATTTATATATAGAATTTGAGTGAGTATGACCCTATGAGGTTTTTGAATGTTTAACTTAATTTCAGTGTTTTTAAAGATAAAGTGGTTGTGAGCCTTTATCCTGTCTACTTTGTATTTGGGCGTAAAAGCCACTCTAGAATCCAGTTTTGATATATGTATATATTTATTAAATTCGTTGGGGTTTATCCATAAAAAAATTGTTTTGAAGGAGACAATATAAATGATGTTTATTTCATTACCTTTATTGCATTCATGTAACTCGATAATACTGTGAAATATTAGGGTAATCTTTACTTTGTAGGTTGTTTACCATTGGGATTCTACTCTGACAAAATTTTCCTTTTTAGAAAAGGGCTTGGAAACATGAGCCATAAGGTCTCTGCTAACTGCTTTCTTATTACCTAAAGGTGTTTTCTGAGATGAACTATTCTACCCTACTGTGTATACAGAGCTTAAATAGAAGCATACTTGTGTCATTTTCTTCATGACTTTAGTTGTTTACAATTTAAATACTGGATCGTAGTTCTGTCGAATTATCAGCTATATCATGGTTAAAAAATTTAGGATGAGGTTATGATACTTTGTAAATCTCAATTACTGTTGAAGTATAAATGCTCTGCTCTGTTTATTTCTCTTATTAAATATATTTGTGGGACCTTAAGATAGCTTTTATCTAACTATGATATTATGAGTTTAAGTAGGTCATGGGACCATAGTAAACCTTTATTTATTGTTATAAGAATTTAACCATAAAAAGTTAAGCCTTAAAACTACCTGGAACTTTTTTTTTGTAAGACAAACACTACAGAAACAACACCAATTTATTCAGAAGCCTATAACTAGTGCAAAGATTTGTTGATAATCTCGACTTGGCGTTAATTTATAATTTAACTACTAAGAAACTAGGAATAAGATTACTTTAAGTAATTTAGCTTAGCATTATCATGATTTTAAGTGAACTATGGTTATTCTAGATTAATACTTGAATTGATTAAGGAGAAACAAATTGGTCTTAAAGAGATTAGTATAAACATAGTATTTGAGAAGAACTTTGTCACACCCCACCCTTCTACCAGAGAGAGGACGCGACTATAAAGCTTACAATCCAGGAAACTAAGCCCCATGAATGTAAAATAAAATGCATTGGAAATAAACATACACAGATGCATAAATTACTATCAAACACTAGAAGCATTTACATTTCATTCAACACATTAACATGTTCATCATATTTATAAATTAAACACATTTGCAAGGATCTAAAAATAAGAGATACTTATCTTTAACATAAGCTTGTCTTGCAACCAGCTACGTCGCTGCAACGTTCCATCCAACCATAGGCTATTTTGATCATCAATCACTGAGCAACATTGCCACCCCTGAGCTGGGCATGATTCCACAAGGAATAAGGGGAAACTAGCAGGCTTACACGTAGCCAAGGATACATCAAACTCACCCAAGCCAACACAGTTGGGGTTTATCAGGCCAACATGGAGCTGGAAATGTTGGCTGCTAAGCTAGTGAGCTCAATCCAAGAGCTATGGAAACCTGCACCAGAACTAGCCTGACGTCTAAGAATTCCACACACACCCAACATAAGGAAGCATCCCCTTCTCTACTATGTAGTCCCTCGGGCCATGTCTTCCATTCCAGTGCTATTCAGGGGGGTGGAGAGAAGAAATTCAGCCCTCTAGCTCTATCTGTGAGGCCCCTACACACACTAGGTTTATCAAGCAGGCTCAGACCCCATTTCCACTACCAATTCAATGCTGGACAAAGACGAAAGATGTACCACAACACAATAAAATTTTTGGGTTGGATGAAAAGCAGTTCCGACAACAAAAACAAATTTCCAGAATGGGTAAAAATGGCCCTTTAGCAACAATACGATTTCCAAAGATGTTTTGGCCCTATCGTGGCCAAAACGGGATCAATAACACCCAAAATCGTGGGTCTCCTCTCCCACTCACTGGGAATTTCCAGAAAAAATGATTTCTATCTTGGAAACAATGGAGAAAAATGCAGCAAAACATGGGGAAGGAAACTCATGTTGGAAACATTTTCCATCATACACACTCATTTTGGTCAATTTGGCCTAGTTAAACCACTATCCTAAGTATTATTGACTTAATTGACATCAGAGGAGCACTAGATGACATCAGCAAGATCACACCCACGCCTACCTTCAGTCAAGGAGGATAACTTAGCCTTCTCCTACATTTGGGAGTCTAACTGGAGCACTCCGGGGGTGATCTGAGTGTCATTAATGCCTCATATTGCTAACTGATGGTTACAATTAGTTAAACAGAGCAGTGAAGGCACCTTCCTTCATTAAATTTATTATTTATTGATTATTTAATGAACTGGAGTCAACAGGGGCGCCTCCAACCACTTCTAATGGTCAGTTACACTTCATTTAACCTCAACGGGGTTCATTGGAGTCATTGATGTGCTACCACTTGTTGGTTGGATTGTAGTGACATGTGTCTGAGCTACTTTCAGTTAGACTCAGTCATTTATTGCACTCCAACTTCAGTTAGGGCTCAGTTGAGTCAATTAGGGTTTTGATCAGTGGTTAACTTGAGTGTTGACTATGGCTTACATTTAGTTAAGCTAGACTCACTCATTCAATTCGAATGACCTCCTAGGGAATTCGAATTAATTTGTCATTCATGCTTGCAGCATGATCATTGTATTGTATTACTCATTCTTTGTGTGAATATACAGAGTGGCTACTCATTTTGTAGCACTATTACACCATTTTCATGCCTTATTGTTATTAATCTCTTATGAGACTGTGTTTTAGTCCCTAGATTACTGTGACAGATTAATATGGTATCAGAGCTCACGGTGGGACAAATATCATATCTCTCAAAAACAAGGTTTTTGACAGATCTTGCATGAAAATTGAGCAATAGCTCAAAAATCCATCACTGCTCCAGAAGCCAAGGCTTACCACTTAATACCCCAAGTAAGGAACTTGTTGATCAAGCTTGCTTGCTTGACTATGATGGGTGTAATGAAAGCCTAAAATGTGCAGGCTGTCTAACCTTACATTGCCCTTTTTGTTGTGATTTTTAGGTTTTTAACAGGTGAAAGCATTCGCTCCAGCAGATTTAGATGGCTTCTTCCGTAGATCTTTTGACTCCGTTCAATTTCCACCCATGGAAAGGAGACATGGAGATCCAACTACATGCTAGAGGACTCTATAGGGTCACTATGAACACTGAATAAGAGCCTTCTTCTGTGACAGACAAATCTCGATTCTTGAACAAGAAGGATGAAGCATTCAGATTCTTGTGCCTCTCTGTTTCCTAGGATCTTCTTTTCCATCTTTCGGGATTGAAGACTCCAAAGGAAATTTGGGACAAATTGGAAATCCTATATGGAAAGCAGGATAATTTGAGAGTTTACCAGCTCAAAAATGAATTGATGTCTCTCCAACCTTCTAATTTCGATACCTTGAATGACTTTTTCAAAAAGTTCAAGCACATTGTCTTACTATTGAAGCAATGCAAATTGGAGAAGGAGGATGATCAGCTCATCCTCACCATACTATCCAAACTTGGAGCTGATTATTGGGTTTTTGTCTCTACGTTCCATGTGGGGAAGCTCACAACCCCTGGATGGAAGATGCCTACACTCAATGCCTTCATTGAGTCCCTAACAAGTGAACATGATAAGCTTGTCTAGATGGGGATCATTAGATCCTCTCATGATCAAGCCCTCCATGTCTCAAGGCCCAAATATCTGAAGGGTAAAGGAAAGCAGCAGAAGAACCCAAAAACTAAATTCGAAGCTCCTAAGCCTAAAGTTGAAAACCAGCAGCATGATGAGTCTTCCGGCTCAAAGAAGAACAAAGGAAAATGGCATCATGGAAAAGAAAAAGTCAAGTGTTCATACTGTGGGAAGGGCATCCACCCTGAACATTCCTGCATGAAGAAGAAGCTTGATAAAGCTACCTCTCTCCTTGAAAGAAATCACATCAATCTTTCGGAAAGCTTTCGGAGGAGAGATCAACAAGATCGGGAACCACAGCATGAAAGAGGTCATGCTCTCATGGCAAGCACTTCGAGGTCCAAAGCACTCTTGATTGATTCTGGAGATTCGAACCACATGATGGCTGAAAGAGACTCCTTCTCATCCTTGGATACCAAAAAATCCATCCCCATCCACATGCAAGATGAATCCACCATCATTTCAAAAGGACAAGGTACGGTTGATCTTGAGAATGGCTATTTTTCAAATGTTTTGTATGTACCATCTCTGGCATCAAATATCCTTAGTGTCTATTAGATGACACATGCAGGAGTGCCTAAGAGAGTATCTTTCATCCTGAATGATGTTGAGATAATGGAACTTGCATCCAGGAAAATTGTTGCTAAAGGCCTTGCAAACCATCATGCAAAATCCTATGAGTTTTCCCACTTTGTGGCGGATGCAAATCCCATCACACTGCTAACTCATGGAAATGAAGTTAGTAGGATATGGCATGAAAGGTTTAGCCATATAAATTTCAAATATTTGCAGCAATTACAGAAAAACTCCATGCTTGAATTCCTCCCAGTCATCAAGGCAACCATTGGAATTTGCAAGGGTTGTGTGGTTGGAAAGCACCTTGAGCACAAGTTCGATCGGGGGAAGGAAAACCGAGCTACATGCATCTTGGGGATGATACATTATGATATTAGAAGTCGAATTCCTATCACATCCATGAATGGATCAAGGTATATTCTGACTTTTATTGATGATTTTTCAAGGTACACATGGGTCTTCTTTCTCAAAAAGAAGTCTGAAGTATGTGAAAAATTCACTGAACTAAAGGCCTTGATAGAGAATTCCTCTGGGCTTAAGATAAAGATATTGAGATCTGATAATGGTGGGGAGTATGTCGATAATGAGTTGCTGCAAATATGCTACTAAAGTGGTATTCAGGTCCAACATAAAATTCCCTACACTCCCCAGCAGAATGGTGTAGTGCAAAGGAATAATCGGTCTCTCAAGGAGATGACCACCTATATGTTGGAATCAAAGAAGTTGGCTACAAATTTGTGGGATGAATCCATTAATGCTGTAGGATACATTCAGAATAGAGTTCCACACTCATCTATGAAATGGAAGACCCATTTTGAAGCATACTTCGGACACAAGCCGGATGTGTTGAACCTGCGGGTGTTTGGGTCCACTGCATGGGCCCGAATTCCACTTGATAAAAGAAGGGCTTTGCAACCGAAAAGCATAGAATGTTTGTTTATTGGGTATCCTGATGAATAAAAAGGTTTCAACATTCTGGATATCAAAACAAAACATATCATCATCGAAAGGAGTGTCAAGTTCGATGAGCCTCTTCAGGAGGTGGAACTAGTGAAGGAAAAAACTGCTGAATTTCCTTGCTATTCTACTAAATATTTGGATGATGAAATTGCGGGTGATGACCCTGATTTGGATCCTTTGATTTCTGATATCAGTTTATAGAAAACATTAGATTCTGAATCAGAAACTGAGGTACAAAATCATCTTCCCACATGGGCCCGACAGACACTCTCCTTCGCAGGAGATAACATTGGAAATTCGGATGATCCAAGGAGAACCCAGTCTGATTTCCAAAGAGCAGGTATTGCGCTCTCTTGTCCTGATAATTTTATGTCCAAAAATTGTTATTTTATGATTATTTCAAACCCAAAATCCTACTACCATGCTCAGAAGGATTCGAGATGGCAAGTTGCCATGGATGAAGAGATGAATTCTCTTCAAAAAAACACTACTTGGGAGCTAGTTTCTCTTCCTCCCGGAAGGAAATTGGTTCAATGCAAGTGGGTGTTTCGGACCAAGGTTGTTGCTGATGGAAGAAACTACAAATATAAGGAAATTCTGGTGGAAAAATGTTTCTCCCATGTCCAAGTTGTGGACTACCATGATACTTTTGCACCGGTTGCAAAAATGGACTCCATCCGTCTAGTTTTGGCAATTTCAGCATCTAAGCACTGGGAAGTGCATCATATGGATGTTAAGTCAGACTTTATGCATGGAGATATTCATGAGGAGATATACATGAAGCATCCCAAGGGCTACATCACTGATCCATCTTTGGTTTGCAAGCTAAAGAAGTCATTATACAGGTTAAAACAGGCCCCAAGAGAGTGGTATTCCAAGATGGATGCCTTCCTTCACTCACAAAACTTCCAAAGGTGTATATCAGATCCAAATGTGTATATACAATAGTATGATGGTAATTTGATTATTATTGTTTTATATTTTTATGAATTACTGATCACAGGTAGCACAATTGCTTCTATTTCAGCCATCAAAACTGCTCTCCACAATGCATTTGAAATGAGCGATTTGGGGCTCTTAAAACAATTTTTGGGGGCTCGAAATTGAGAAAAAATATGATGGGATAATGGTCACTCAGTCCAAATAAATATCAAACCTATTATTCAAGTTTACATGGCTGAATGTAGGCATGCACCATTCCCTTTCCTTTCAGGGATTAGCCTTGAAGAAGGAAAAAGCACACCTCCCATGGACTGCATTATTTATCGACAGCTGATTGGTAGCTTATTGTACTTGACACATTCTCAGAATGATATATGTTATGACATGAATGATATAACAAGATACATGCAGTAGACTCATGATATTCATTGGAAGGCAGCCAAGAGGATCCTCCAGTATATTCAGGGAACCAGGACCTACAACATTCACTATGCTGCAGACTCTGAGCTAGAGCTAGTTGGATACACAGATTCTGATTGGGTGGGTGATTCTATTGATAGAAAGTATACTTCCAAATATGTATTCATGTTTTGTGGTGGCCCCATTTTCTGGTCTAGCAAAAATTAGGCCGCCATAGCATTATCTTCAGCAGAGGTCGAGTATCGAGGAGTGGTGAATGCTTGCATCCAAGCAGTTTGGATGCAAGGCATTCTTTCAGAGTTTGATCTTGGTAGTACTTTGTCCACTGTCCTCTTTTGTGAAAATCAAAGTGATATTAAGATATCCACAGATACAGTTACCAGGCAGAGGACCAAGCATGTAGAGATACACATGCACTACATCAGAGAGCTAATGCATGACAGGACTATCATTTTGCAATACTGCCCGACTGATGAGCAGATTGCAGACATCTTCACCAAGATATTTTTAGAAAATAAGTTCACTTACCTTCATTCACTATTGGGGGTGAGTCCATCAAGGTGATTAGACTACTTTCAGTGTTCATCTTGAGGGGGGGGGGGGTTCCCACTGGGTTTTTCCTCTTTTCCTCACTTAGTTTGTTTTTTAGCATTGTTTGAGTTTTCAGTATTGTACAGGGTGACCTATGGCCTTAGTTTCCGGTGCCCTATTATTTTTATGCATTTTATGTTTTCTACTCCTCCTGAGTATAGCTTAATGGGGGGTGTTGGAGACATTTACCACCATACACACTCATTTTGGTCAATTTGGCCCAGTTAAACCACTATCCTAAGTATTATTGACTTAATTGACATCAGAGGAGCACTAGATGACATCAACAAGATCGCACCCATACCTACCTTCAGTCATGGAGGCTAACTTTGCCTTCTCCTACATTCAGGGAGGCTAACTGAAGCACTCCAGGGGTGATCTGAGTGTCATTAATGCCCCATATTGCTAACTGATGGTTACAATTAGTTAAACAGAGCATTGAAGGTGCCTTCCTTCATTAAATTGATTATTTATTGATTATTTAATGAACTGGAGTCAACAGGGATGCCTCTAACCACTTCTGATGGTCAGTTACACTTCAGTTAACCTCATCGGGGTTCATTGGAGTCATTGATGTGCTACCACTTATTGGTTGGCTTGCAGCGATATGTGTCTGAGATACTTTTAGTTAGAATCAGTCATTTATTGCAGTCCGACTTCAGTTAGGGCTCAGTTGAGTCAATTAGGGTTTTGATCAGTGGTTAACTTGAGTGTTAACTGTGGCTTACATTCAATTAAGCTAGACTCACTCATTCAATTCGATTGACCTCCTTGGGAATTTGAATTGCTTTGTCATTCATTCTTGCAACATGATCATTGTATTGTATTACTCATTCTTTGTGTGAATATACAGAGCAGCTACTCATTTTGTAGCACCATTACACCATTACACCATTTTCATGCCTTATTGTTATTAATCTCTTATGAGATTGTGTTTTAGTCCCAAGATTACTGTGACAGATTACAAACTCATCCACCGATAATCATCAAAAATGATTTCTCAGCCTGAGCAAAGTGAGGTAACAACCAAAAACGTGAATGGCTTCACACACAGGAAGTTCTGAATGCCTGAGAGAGATCACGTGAAGGGAAAATGATGAGGAAAACATGAAAACATGGAAGCATGGTAGAATGGCCTATGGTTTTTGGGTTTTTGCTTTCCCAAAGAATCAAAACATGTTTCCCAAAAACTGATGGCTTCTCCAATTCGAATTTGGGCTGTCATACCTTTCCCATTCCATGCAATAACCAACTCAACCAATTTCTGGTTGTAATAAATGATTGGGTGAAAGAGACAAGCAAGGTAGTTGACTGTTTGATGGGTTCTCCCTTTGACATTTGGATTTTCCCCATTGGCCCTGAAGGTTAAATATTCCCCCCCCATATCCTTAGGAAATCATGCCCCTTCTCCTTATGGTTGCATTGACATAGCTAGTTTTGGGTATTTTAATTAAAATGCTTATATACACGGTCTCCATAATTATAACGTGCTTGGCTACCACAAAATACCATCAGCAACGATTTTAATCGCTGGAACATAAAACAATAATCCATGGTGTGGATTTTAGCCTTTATCTCCACACCACGATTAATTACAATATATACATCATATGCATTTAATGCAAACGGGGTCAAAACCGGGGTGTTACATTCCCCTCCCCCTTCAATAACACTGTCCTCAGTGCTTTACAAAATTGAACAAAATGCTACACTGGCATCGCCTCAGTGTTCCACAGAATTGAACAAAAACGGATGTGCCAATCGCATGGCATCCTCCAGCTCCCATGTAGCCTCTTCAGGGTCATAGTGCTCCCATTGCACCTTTACCTGCCCTATGGCTCGGTTCTGGAGCATTGTGACCTTCCTGTCGAGGATGCGCATTGGCTCGATTTGGAACTCTCCCTCAAGTTCCACCTGAATCACATCCCAATTTATCATATGGTTAGGATCATGTACATATTTCTTAAGCAAGGAAACATGAAAATATTATGAGCTCTAGTTCTAGCAGGCAATGCAAGTCTATATGCAACTGGCCCTATTCTTTCAAGCACTTCAAACAACCCACAATATCTAGGTGACAGCTTGGCACAACTTCCAAGCTTCAAGGAACTCTTATTTTCCCTCACTCTGAGGTAAACATGATCCCCAACACTGAACTCCATGTTCATCCTATGCTTATCTACATAGCTTTTTTGTCTGTCATGATATGCTTTCATATTCTTCCTGATCCTTACAACCTCTTGCTCCATTTATTTGAGCAATTCTGGCCCAAGAACAACCCTATTCACTGGATATCCCATGTCATTGGTGTTCTACACCACCTTCTGTACAAAGCTTCATATGGACTCATCCCCAAGGATGCTTGTTGTCCATTATTATAAGAAAATTCTACCAAGTGTAAGTAATCTTCCCACTTGGTTGGTTTGTCCATCACATACATGCGAAGCATGTATTCAAGCACTTGATTTACTTTTTATGCTTTCCCATCAGTCTGAGGATGGTAGGCGGTGTTGAAATTCAACTTTGTACCCAAATCTGTGAATAACCCCTTCCAAAAATTAGAAGTGAACTTGACATCTCTATCCAAGGCTATTTCCTTAGGCAATCCATGCAATTTGAAAATATCCTTCATGAAGATCTTTGCAATGGCATCAGTCTTATGCGTAGACTTAACCGGTATATAGTGTGCTGCCTTTGTCAACTTGTCCACCACAACCATGATGGAATCATGTTGTCTCCAAGTCATTGGAAATCGCGTAATTAAATCCATGGAAATAACTTCCCATTTTGCATTCTGGAACTGTCAAAGGCTGCAAAAAACCTTCTGGCTGTTGATGCTCAACTTTCACCTGCTGACATTTCATGTATCTTGAAATATACTCCGCCATGTCCTTTTTCATTCCTAGCCAAAAATACTGCTTTCTAGATGTAGCAATTGTCTTTTGATATCCTGGATGACCAGAATATGGAACTTGGTGGATCTCGTCCATAACCATTCTCCTCAAATCTTCTACATTTGGAATATAGACTCTGCCTTTATATGTAAGAAGTCCATCTTCTTCCAATTTATATCCCTCATATCTCTTCTCAAGAATTTTCTACTACAATTTGTCTTTTACCTGCTCATACAACTCATCTCCAGCAGTATGATTAACAATTTGCTACCTCAACTCCGACTGGAAAATACTAATGGATGCCACATGCATTTCCTGCACCTTCCTGTTGAATGCATCAACTACCTTATTATCTTTTTCTTTTATATGCTTGATTTTGAAATCAAATCCACATAAAAACTCCCAACCATCTAGCTTGCCTAGCATTTAACGTTGGCTGATCAAACAAGTACTTCAGACCACAATGGTCTGTCCTTAGTTCAAATATTTTTCCCATTAAGTAATTCCTCCACATCCTGAGTGCATGTACTATGGAAGTAAGTTCTAGGTCATGATTAGCATAGTTCTTCTCATGCTCCTTCAGTTTTCTTGACTCGTAACATATCATGTGGTTGTCTTGCATAAGGACTCCTCCAAACCTTTGTCCACATGCATCAGTACACACCACAAAATCCTTTTCTAGGTCTTTAATCTTCAAGACTAGCGCACTTGTGAGAATATTCTTCAACTGATGGAAGCTTTCTTCACACCTCGGTGTCCATTCAAACTTTATTCCCTTCTTTTGCAAAGAAGTGACTGGATGTGCAACCTTGGAGAATCCTTCAATGAATCTCCTGTAGTATCCTACAAGTTCCATAAAAGATCTTACATCTGTCACATTTGTTGGAGTAGGCCCATTCATAATGGCCTCAATCTTCTTAGGGTCTACAGATATGCCCTCATCTAAGATAATGTGACCCAAATAATGAATCCTATCTCTGTAAACGTCACACTTACTCAACTTTGAATACAACTGATGCTCCCCGAGCAATTGTAATGTCAATATCATATGTTCTTCATGTTCTTCCTCATTCTTAGAATAAATAAGAACGTCATCAAGGAAAACAAGAACAAACTTGTCCAAATACCTATTGAGACACTATTCATAAGGCACATAAATGTAGCTGGTGCATTTGTGAGACCAAATGGCACCACTACAAACTCATAATGTCCATAACTTGTCCTGAAGGTTGTCTTATGAACGTCTTCATCCTTGATTCTCACCTGGTGGTAACCACACCTCAAGTCAGTCTTGGAAAATACCTTTGCTCCTATCAATTGATCAAAGAGGTCATCAATCCTAGGAAAAGGGTATTTTTTCTTCACCGTGACTTTGTTCAGCTGTCTGTAATCAATACACAGCCTGAGTGTACCATCTTTGTTCTTCACAAATATAACTGGTCCTCCCCAAGGAGCCACAGTCGGCCTGATATACTTCTTCTCCAACAACTCTTGCATTTGCATCTATAACTCTATCATTTCTGGTGTACTCATCCTATAGAGTGTTTTGGACACTGGTGTTGCTCCTAGCACAAGTTCAATTGTGAAATCAATGTCTCTCTTTAGAGGAAGCCCTGGAATCTCATCAGGAAACACATCCTTGAATTCCTGCAACACATGAAAGTCCTCCAACCTAGGAGTCTCATCCTCTATTGCCTCCAAAATATGAGATGCATACAATTCGCAACCTTTCCTACAGAACTTCTTCAACTGCATTGCTGAGACCTGCCTTACTGAAATCACCTTTGGAATGCCTTTAACAACTCTTGGGTTCCCTTCTTCATCCATGCATTCAAAAGTCTTATTATAACAGTCAAGCTTTACCCTGTGAGCTTCTAACCAATCCATCCCAATGAGAACATCATAGGAACCAAGTGGTAGAACATTCAGATCAACACAAGTGACCAATCCATTCATGACCAATGGACATTTCTCTACCACTTCACTAACCTTCCTCTTAGTTCCAGTGGCTAGCTGAACTAACCAAGATTTTCTATGCTTTACTTTCTTAAACACACAAATCTCCACTACTCTAGGGGTAATGTAACTATGAGTAGAACTAGGTTCAATCCAAATAGAAACAAATTGCTCGACAATCTTACCTGCAACTTCAACCACAGTTGACTGGTGATCTTCCTGGCGGTCCTCCAGTGCTGCATAAATCCTAGGGACGAACCTTTCTACTTGACCCATTGTTTCTTCCTCATGAATGTTGTAAGCTAGCCTTGCATTACCGTTCTCAAGTGGAAAATTCCTACACATGTGGGGTCCTCCACATTTCCAACATTGGAGTGGTCCTCTGTCCTATTATGGTTCTCCGGGATTTTCTCCCACCACTCTAGTTGGTTGCTTCTCAACTTAGAATGGTTGCTTATGTTGATTCCTGAAGTTAGAAGGTTTAAAACCTTTCTTCCTTTGGTCAGAATTCTCGTTCTTCTTGTCCTTCCATGTCTTATGATAATCAAGTTTTCCTTTGATTTTCTCATAGCAATACTTATCCTTTCTTATTGCTTCTTTAAGAGTTCTAGGTTCATAAAACTCAATTATGTCTTTGTAATACTAAGGAAATCCACTTAGGAAACGCTGGATCTTCACCTTTTCATCTTTGATGTACCTGATATACCTTAACAATTCCAAGAACTTATTTGCATACTCTTCCATGGTCTGTTGTCCCAATATCGACTCATGGAACTCCTTAATTTTGTCATCATAGTACCTGTCAATGAGATATTTCTGCTTGAAATACTTCTTGAACTGTTTCCACTTAAGTCTCCTTTCACTGATCCTCTTTACTTGCTTGAAGTGCTCCCACCAAATGTATGCCCTTCCATTCAAATTGAATATGGCAACCCTTGCCTTCATGTTTCCCGAATAATCCTGAACTTGGAAATACTTCTTTATCCCAAGAAGCCAAGCTTCGGCCTCTTGTCCAGCCTTTACCTCACCATCAAACATAGGAGGTTTATCCTTCTTAAATTCATCTCGAGAGCAATGCCTATGGCGCCTCTTTCTCTTGCTCTTGTGAGAAGAAGAGCTTGAATCCCCACTAGATTCTTCTGAGTCAGATGATCTACTAGAAGTCCTTCTTCTTCTGGTACTGCTCTTACTACCTTCTGGATTTACAGTGCCCTATTCAGAGTCTATCTTTATTTGCAAGTCTATCAAACTCTGCAACATAACAACATTCAACTGATGCTGCTCTTCCTGGGGTTTAATTAAGTTTCTCATGGTGGCTGCAATATCTAGTGGTGTCTCTTGGAATATTCCATTAGACTCTATGTCATCATTTCCAACTTGGACATTCCCCCCCATGGCATCTCGCGCATGCTCATAGGAATCCCGTGCATCATATCCTTCATGGGTTCTCATAGCTGAACCAAAACTTACCTTACCAAACTGCACTATCTGGAATACTGCTTCTTTGAGGATGACTATATTTCTGCAAAATGTGTTAGTAACACAGCTGTTAGCTGTCAATCATTCATATCAATCATAAATCACTTATGTTGACTGGGAAACCTCATATTAACAATTTCAAACAGGATTTTATTTTCCCAAGAACGACTATTTGAAGGGGATGACGGGGGTCAAGGAGGCTTGCCCTCATTTTTTTTTTTGTAAATTATTTGATTTCGTGCAATTTGGCGCATAACCCCGCTACCATTTTCCATATTTCAGACCCCTGAAAATCCCACTAAAACCTGTTAAATGTCCCTATCAAAACTTTGATTTCGGCTCCAAACTTTGGTTTTCATCCACTATAGCAGAAAATTCTTTGACTTTGGCCCACCGTAGCGGCTCCACACTTCACTCTCCACCTGTCATGTTGCGGCTCCAATTTTACCTTTTCTTGTCACCGTCGTCGCCGCCGTAGTGGCTTATTCTTTGTTTCTCATCCGCAGCTGCTACTCCACTCTTCTCTTTCCGTCGTTGTGGCTGCTTATTTGTTTCCTAGCCGCAACGTGTCGTCTCCTTCTTCTAGTTGCACCCGCCGTAGTTGTGGATCGAACTTCTTTTCCAGCCACAACGTATCGGCTCAAATTTCATCTCCTGTCCACCGCTGTTGCGGCTTGGACTTCAACTTTCTGCTGCCACTGGGGCTCAATTCTTTTCTTTCGCTCACCACCATTGCAGCTCGAATTTTAGTTTTCGGTCGCCGTTGCAGAAGATTCTTCATCTTCTAGCTACCGCAACGTCTCGTCGGCTCTATCTTCGTTATTCATCCGCTGTTGTGAAAATATTTTCCGCTTCCAGCCTCTATATCGGCTCGAACTTAGGATTTCACTTGCCGAATCCATACTTCGAAAAAATTTCAAATTTTATTTTCGTCGACTTGCCTCTCCTGATGCTCGTCGACTCCATTCACCCGACGTTCATCGACTCAAACCCAAATTTGCTTCCACCGTTGCGGCTTGAACTTAAACTTCCACCCGTTGCCATCGGGAGAAACCTGCCGAAGTCTCTACTGTTGCGGAAAGACCTTCGACTTCCGTCCATTGCGCTGGCAAGGAGGAAATAACATAGCCTCTATTGTGGCTCTCCTTTAGCCACCCTAGGTGCTTTAGTGGCTCGTCTTGGGCTTTCTCAGCCGCCTAAAGGGGTTTTCATTCTCAGAAAAAATTTTAAATTTTTTTTCTATATCTGTTGTTGTGGCTGAACACCCACAGAGGTTGATTTCTAGCCTCTGATAACTTCTCTTCATGGCCCATAGAGGCCCAAAGCTACAACTTAAAGCTCTGATACCAATCTGTCACGTCCCCACCTTTCTACCGGCGAGAGGACGTGACTATAAAGATGACAATCCGAGAGACTAAGCCCCATGAACATAAAATAAAATGAATTGGAAATAAACATACACAGATGCATAAATTACTATCAAACAACAGAAGAATTTACATTTCATTCAACACATTAACATGCTCATCATATTTATAAATTAAACACAGTTGCAAGGATCTAAACACAAGAGATACTTATCTTTAACAGAAGCTTGTCTCGCAACCAGCTACGTCGCTACAACGTTCCACCCAACCATAGGACAGTGTGCTCATCAATCACTCAGCAACATTGCCACCCTCAAGTTGGGCATGATTCCACAAGGAATAAGGGGAAACTAGCAAGATTACACATAGCCAAGGATACACCAAACTCAGCCAAGCCAACACAGTTGGGTTTATCAGGCTAACAAGGAGCTAGAAAGGTTGGTTGTTAAGCTAGTGAGCTCAATTCAAGAGCCATGGACACCTGGACTAGAACTAGCCTGACTTCTAAGACATCCACACACACCCAACACAAGGAAGCATCCCCTGCTGTTCTATGCAGTCCCTCGGACCATGCCTTCCATTCCAGTGCTATTCAGGGGGGTGCAGAGAATAAATTCAGCCCTCTAGCTCTGTATGTGAGGATTTTACACACACTAGGTTTATTAAGCAAGCTCAAACCCCATTTCCACTCCCAATTCAATGTTGGCCAAAGACGAAAGATGCACCACAACACAATATGATTTCTGGGTTGGATGAAAAGTAGTTCGGGCAACAAAAACGAATTTTTAGAATGGGTAAAAATGGCCCTTTAGCAGCAATACAATATCCAAAGATGTTTTGTCCCTATCGTGGCCAAAATGGGCTCAATAACACCCAAAATCATCGGTCTCCTCTCCCACTCACTGGGCATTTCCAGGAAAAAAAATGATTTCTAGATTGGAAACAATGGAGAAAAATGCAGCAAAACGTGGGGAACGAAACTCAGCCACTGATAATCATAAAAAACGATTTCTCATCCTGATCAAAGTGAGGAAACAACAAAAAAACATGAATGGTTTCACACACAAAAAGTTTTGAATGCCTGGGAGAGCCCACGTGAAAAAAAATAGTGAAGAAAACATGAAAATGTGGAAGCATGGTAGAATGGCCTACGTTTTTTGGGGTTTTTCTTTCCCAAGGAGTCAAAATACATTTCCCAAAAACTGATGGCTTCTCCAATTCGAATTTGGGCTGTCATACCTTGCCCATCCCTTGCAATAACCAACTCAACCAATTTCTGGCAGTAATAAATGATTGGGTGAATGAGAGAAGAAAGGTAGTTGACTGTTTCATGGGTTCTCCCTTTGACATTTGGATTTTCCCCATTGGCCCTAAACGTTAAACATTCCCCCCCATATCCATAGGAAATCATGCCCCTTCTCCTTATGGTTGCATTGACATAGTTGGTTGTGGGTATTTTAATTAAAATGCATATATACATGGTGTCCATAATTATAATGTTCCTAGCTAGCACAAAATACCATCGGCAACGAGTTTAATCACCGAAACATAAAACGATAATCCATGGTGGGGCTTTTAGCCTTTATCTCCACACCACGATTAATTACAATATATACATCATATACATTTAATGCAAACGAGGTCAAAACCGAAGTGTTACAAACTTGGATCTGAACATTTTTATTGTTACGCTGTTAGAGGAAAAAGAATTTGGGAAGAGTAAATAACTTATTTATATAAAAGAGAAGACTCTATAATTTATTCTAGTTTCTAAACTTGTACTGTAAATGGAAGTTCGGTTTTATTAACTTTAAATGTTTATTTAATTGGATTTAGAGTTGTAACCTATATTTAAACTAAATACCAGATCTTCTAACTAACAGTAAATTGTAAACAGTTTATATAAATTACTTTTATTCTTTGAGATAAGGAAGATACATATTTATTTGATAATCTATACTAATATTCAAACCTAATTTTGTATCTTCCTGTACTAGAGTACATCACTTCGATGAGAGTAAAAATACAGGAGATAATTTTAAACCCGTTTCTTTTTCAATCAGTTTCAATGAAAATACTTCATAAAATAATCATTGAATAAGTATCATTTAACTATAACCATATTTGAAAATCATTTCAACTTAGTCAAACAGAAGTAAATAACATATTACAGATATAGAGTTGGAACCTGGATGTGTTGCAGAAAAGGGACTAACACCCAAGGGAGACTGTTCCACCCAACCTTTTCCTAAAGCAGCCAAATCACTTTCTTAGGACCCCTGAGCTTTCTCACTGCACCACTAGGATGAAGATCTCTTCTACACAACAGAATTCTGCAACTTAGCACTCAGTAGCAGACTTAACTCAACAAAACAATTTAGCTATCTCCTCATCAAATTCCTTGTGTGCCTGATTTTTCAAGTTGCAGCAGTCACAAAGTTCATTCTATCAGAAATCAGAATGAGTGGTGAGCCTCCTGCTCAATTTGATGGTTTATATAAGATTGCCTAGGTCTTTGGGTCAGTTTTGGGATTTAATGAGCCACCCAGCTCAGTTTCCCCTCTCAGGGAATATGACCACTTTTTAAGGGATTATGCTCCTGCAACAACTAGAAAGTGAATGCTAGTGTTGCCACTTGTCAACCAACCTTCTACAGCTGCTCCTTCCTCCTAGTTGGTAGTGGACACTCATTTAATAATTTCCCCTGAATAGGTGTCTCCTTTAAATAATTATTAAAATAAATAATTCTTCAATTACAACCATCCTTGACCCACTTGGTCATAAACTTTATAATAAAAATTAACATAATGTTTTTGCTGAAATAAATAATAAATATTTATTTTTCAGTTTTGGGTATGTTACAAAAAGCTGAAAATACTGTAACCCCTTTCCTTTTTCTTACAAAAACTTCAATTAAGTTCTGAAAAAAAATAAAATATAAATTCCATGTCTTCTTCTTGAAACAAAATTTCTTTTAGGTAAGAACAAAACAAATTTAATAAAATAATAAAAACAATCTATCAAATAATTTTGATTTGGAATTATAAAAAACAAGTTCTATATGTAGAAAAAATCTTAACTTAGCATGGATTTATACTCGTATGGAAAAGCTGAAAAAACTGTAATCCCTTGTCTTTTTCTTGAAACAAAATTTCAATTAGGTTCTAAAAAAATTAAAATATAAATTCTTTGTCTTCTTGAAACAAAATTTCAATTAGGTTCTAAAAAAATTAAAATATAAATTCTTTGTCTTCTTGAAACAAAATTTAGTTTAGGTAAGAATCAACCAATTTATTAAAATAATAAAAACAATCTATATTTACTCAAATAATTTTGATTTGGAATTATAAAAAAACAAGTTCTATATGCAGAAAAAATATTAATTTAGCATGGATTTATACTCTTATGGAAAAGCTGAAAAGACTTTGTTTATAGTATAGTTTAAAAGTTTAACTTCTCTTCCCCTGAATTGCCCTCTCTGTGTGAGGTCACGGTCATTGATGCCAGATTCCGACTGCATTGCATTGGTCAAATGCATAGTCTGTACGCCACAAACATACCAGCATTAAAGAAAGGCATGGCATATGAGTTATTTAACATTGAGATGCATGATATTCAATGCTAGTTGTGTCCTTTCCAATGTTTAATATTTGAGTTGTTGCTTTTCTGTGTTTTTCTTATATTTTGAGAGCCAAACAAAATAACTTCCAACAAATCTTTGTTGTCGCTAAAATTTGGAAATTACTGGGTTAGTTTCGAGTTTCTTTTTAAGGTTTTTATAATTAAAAACCTGAAAGAAAGAAATCCATAACATTTGGCAGTCCCGGGGATAGGCATCTATGATTCAATATCAGTTCGATTTCGAAGTTTAGAGTGTCATGTGTTTACGTTAGCTAGCTCAAAAACTCATAAAAATTGTACACATGGAATCTATTTTCCTAATGGGTAGGCTATTTGTTACGGAGAGAAATTCCTATGGCTTGGGGTACCACAACAGACAGCTAGACTCCAGAAATCAATCTTTCCCAATATGCAATAGAAATAAAAATGTCTAACACTAAAGGATCGGACCTCGTACCTTATTCCGGACGGTTGAAGTAGATCCCCGTTGAGCTTTCCAACTTCAGCTTGAATTGATGTATTACTTTCTCAACAACAAGTAAACAATACAAGCATACTATATATCATGGTGTTAGATCTATTCTAGCATATATAATCAATAATGTAAAAGAATTTGACATATTCCAATGGATACAATATTCATTCAAATACACATTACTGGACAGGAAAAGATAGTTCTTATTAATATAAATCAGAGATTACAAGTGACAACCTCTGACGGCACGTCTGCGAACCGGAGAAACTGTATCCCCCACTTGGGCCTTGTTGGCACCCCAACAACTCCCCTTGATTTTACAAAAATCAAGGGACCCCCATTAGAATTTGTCGAATACTTGCTCTTGGTTTGCTTTAACTCTGTAGCTTTCTTCTTTGTGATACTTGTTCGTTTGACTTGGGTTTCCTAGGATTTAGTGATTTTGGTTGGTCGACTCTCTTGACTTCCTAATTGCTTAACAATGCTTGCTTCATCTTATTTGGTTTTATTTGATTCTATCCCATACCTCTAATTTCTTGAAGTAGATTGATTTGCCCATTCGCCAAACTTACAAAGTTTCGGTCTTCAATACTATAAATGATTAAGAAGAGCATTTTTGTAGATAGATAAATTTCACTATGACTAAGAAAAGTAATTAGATGACCAAATTTTATTCATGATTACTCTTAGTATTATGACCTTAAATTTTATGTATTTTAGTTTGTCATTAAAGTTATATATTCACTCTAAGGATAATATTAATTTGAACATTTAATATATATATATATATATATATATAATAAAATCTTTTGTAACTTCATTTTTTTTTATATATAATGGTGTGTACATGGAGGGTTAAGCCTTATATTAATAGACAAGTAGAAAGTGGATTACATCATTATTGAATTAAAGTGAAAAACAAGTAAAATATATATTGAAATGGTTTTTTGATACATTTTTTATTATTCCCAAACTTATACCTAAAGTTTAGAGAATATTTACATTATTCATCTATGCATTCTTTAATATATATATCTATACAAATGATCTATGGCTAATCTTCACTATGTTTACATTCAATATTTAATAAAGTGATTTTATGAAGTTAGGTAGGATTTAATCTTTTTTTATTCATTTTAAATGAACGGCCCACTAGAAAATCACTTTTCTTATGCTCCAAAAGAATCATAAAAGGAGGAATTTGGCTTTGGCAACGTGTTATAAAATGTTGATCATATTGAAATTGCAAAAGGGCAGTATGCATATCGCTAAGACAATTCAACGAATG
>LPNX010074945.1:10649-49445 GCA_001517045.1 Pseudotsuga menziesii | reverse complement strand
TGACTCAAATACATAATAGAGACATCCCGGAATAAACATCGGGTTACAATACATAAGATACATAGAAGAATACATTCCGAAGTTACATATACATCAACATTATAAAGAAAATAAAAATAAACGAGTAAAGGAAAGTGATTTAGATATGTAAATTTATGAAAAATAATAGTGCTTAGAAAGACCATATAAAGAGACAATAATATAATCGAAAGAATGCCATAGGAAAAGCTAAACATCTACGCCTCAATGTAAAGATATATTGTCATCATAAAATACTTTAAGTTTACCCCGTAGTGTGTGAGGGATGTAACTATGGGTCCCATTTCTAGGATAATAACATCCTAGGTATTGAGTGAATTAGATGGCCAAGTCCAAACCCAACTTACAACGATTCTCAAGTGACAGTAAAGATAATGGGCCTTAACATTTTATTTATAATAATTTCTTTTGAAAAAATTCCTGTATATGAGCATTATTTTACGAATCATGTGCATAGTAGTGCATTAACCAGACCTCTTTACCAGATATTTCCTTTCTTCCATACAGCCTGTTCAATACCCCAGCGGGTTTATCTTGGTACCATGAAATTATAGTCCTGCTGCCAGCAAGCTTGCTCATTACCTCGACAGGTTTACTTGCATTTATCGAGCTTCTTGGTTTCAAGTTTTTACTTAGAATTGACCCGCTACCAGCAGGCTTGTTCAATACCCTGGCGGGTTTGCCTTGTATAATGATATTAAGTATATGGAAGTCGATTGATACTAGAGCGTGCTAAGACCTACTAAAACACATAATTCAATTTGACAGAATAAACTTACAAATACTTTTCATACGGGCCTTAATCATAAATCATGTCAAAAGAGAATAACTTAAAGTTGTTATTTGACCTTAGAATCCATCTTTTTCAGAAGAGATAAGTCATGTTCCCCACAGGTAAAAATTCCACCTACTCTCGAGTTATCACAAAGAGATATTTGAGAGACAAGTTTTGATAACAAGTATATAATGAACTAGTAATCCATAGGAACAAGATGAATGATAATGAAAATAGGTCTTATCAAGCACTGTTTGAAATAACAAATCAGAAATATACATGTCAGAATCAAAATATCAGAAACTATCTGAATCATAAAAGGAGTGGTTAAGAATGATATGCAAGGAGTTATCTTTAATTGTCACTACAAACTGCAAATTAATAAAATTTAAGATACCTTACAAGCGTAATTACCTTTTCCAGATAATGCTTCATGAGTTGCTTATAGAGATAAAGTATCCATGATCAAACTGCAAAACCACTTGTTAGATGATTCAATTTATTCATAAAAACATAGAAAGAAAAAGAGCCGCATGTAATTTATTTTATCAAAAGTGACTCTTATTTATTCATAGAAGCAAAAAATATCTACATATATACAAGTGATGATAACCCAAAATGATTTCACGGATCAGGAGGAGGAATAGCTTCCTCTTCAATCAATTCCATTTCTCTTTACTGTAAAACATTTTGTACGAAATCCTGTCTAGATGTTGGTTGTTGGTAAATCCTTAGTCTATGTCCATTCACTATAAAGGAAACTTCTGAGCCGTCAATTGTTTTAATTTTTATTGATCCATTTTCAAAAGTTGTAACTACTTCATAAGGGCCCAACTAACGGGTAGTTAATTTTCCTTTAAAGTTTTTAAACTGTGAAACGAATAGTAATTCCCAATCTCTAGCATTAAATTGCTTTTGCTTGATAAATTTATCATGCCATTGCTTCCATTGATTCTGTATTAGCATGGTTCTTTGGAGTGCATCTGTCTAGTTTCATCTAATTCATTAATCTATAGGATTCATTGTATCTGTGCTTATTCCAAATCCATACCTAACTGTGCTGCCATACGAAAGGTTTTAACTTGAAATTCAATAGGTAAAAGGACTTGTTTTCCATATACTAACTCATAGGGGGTATGTCCGGTAGTATTTCTCCATGTTAACCTATAGGCCCATAAAGCCTCGGGAAGTCTATCCGCCCAATCCTTATGATGTAAGTGAATGGGCTTGGTTAAAATAGCTTCTAATACTTTATTGGTTGATTCTACCTGGCCATTACCCTGAGGATGGTAAAGTGAATACTTGCAATGTCGAATACCATACTTCGTAGTGAGCTCTTGCATTAATTTGGAAGTGAATTGAGTACCTTGATCTGTGACAATTTCTCTGGGTAGACCAAATCGGGTAAATATTTCTTCATATATGAATTCTACTACAGATTTCTTTGTAGCCCTAAACAAAGCTTTAGCTTCTACCCATTTGGTAACATAATCTGTGCAAACCAAGATATATTTCTTTTTACGAGACATGGGAGAGATTGGTCCTACAAAATCAAGAGCCCATTTTTCAAAAGGCTCAATCATTACCTGAGGTTGTAAAGGCATTTGGTCTGATGTTGTGGGTCTACCCATTCTTTGACAACTATCACATCCTTTAACGTACTTGGCAGCATCCTTAAAAATGCTTGTCTAGTAATAACCAAAGTACAGTACTTTGTATGCTATCTGTTTGTCAGAAAAGTGTCCTCCACATGTTCCATCATGGCATGCTCGAAGGATGTCTGTCATTTCATCCTCCTGTACACATATTCTAATAATAAGATCTGGGCCAATGCGAAAGAGTCCATTATCAACCCAGGAATAGTTAGATCTTTGTACTATTATGCGGCGTTTCTCGTATGGAGCCAAATGGTGTGGTACTTTTCCAGTCGCTAGATAGTTTGCAATATCAGCAAACCAAGGGGTTTGAAAAGATACAGCAAATAGATGTTCATCAGGGAAAGTATCATCAATAGGTTTAGTATCACTATCGTGTTGTATATGAAAAAGAAAATCCGCTACTAAGTTTTCTTTACCAGGTCGATCAATGACGGTAATATTAAATTCTTGCAATAGGAGAAGCCACTGGGTAACTCTACCATTGGTGATCAGTTTATTCATTAAGAATCTAATGCCAGAGTGATCGGTGTGCACAAAAACTTCGTACCCTGTAATATAATGGCGGAATTTATTAATAGAATAGACTACTGCCAAAAATTCTTTTTTAGTAACGGTATAGTTTAATTCGGTAGGAGAAAGATTTTTGCCAATAAAATAGATGGCTTAAGGTGATTATCCTTCTTTTTGGCCTAGGACTCCTCCTATGGCTATATTGGAAGCATCAGTAGATATATGAAAGGGAAGGGTCCAGTTAGGCCCTTTAAGTATTGGTGATACCAATAGTTTAGATTTTAAAATCTCAAAAGCATTTTGACAAGATTCTGTCCATTGGAATTCTACATCTTTTATGAACAATTTAAATATTGGTGCAGATATCTTTGTAAAGTTTTCAATAAAACGGCGATAATAGCCTGCATGACCTAGAAAGATTCTTACCTCCTTTTGGGTTTTTGGAGAGGGAAGGCCAACTACTAATTCGATCTTAGCAGGTTCTACCTTAATTCCTTGAGAAGAAATATGGTGTCCTAAAACTATACCTTCTGTCAGTAACATTTTACACTTTTCATGACTAAGAGCTAAGTTTCTCTCTTGACATTGGATCAAAACTTTCTCTAGGTTGTCAAGAGCTTCTTGGAAAGTATTACCATAGGCTGTAAAATCATCCATGTATACCTCAACATAGTCATGTATAAGATCAGAAAAGATGCTTAAGACTACTCGTTGAAGAAAAGTAGCGGGTGCATTACATAAGCCAAATGGCAAAACTCGATAAGCAAATGTCCCCCAAGGACATGTAAAAGTGGTCTTATCTTGATCTTCAGGTGCTATTAGGATCTGATTGTATCCACTATATCCGTCAAGAAAGGAGAAATACTACTTACCTAACAAGGTATCTAATACTTGGTCAAGAAAGGGAAAAGGAAAGTAGTCTTTAAGAGTGGCTTTGTTCAGTTCCCTAAAATCAACACAAATACACAATTTTCCTGTAACTTTCTTTGGAACTACCACTAGAGGAGACACCCATTTGCAATTGAAAATAGGATAGATGAAGCTGGTGGTAAGGAGTTTTTGTAATTCTTCTTTTACTATATCCTTCAAAGTAGGATTCATCCTCTCTGAGGCTGTCGAGCACGCTTGCATCCTTTCACGCTCGTTAAAGTATTTGAAAGGACGTCTATATGGCCTTATTTATCTTCTTTTTTCAAACTGCATATACTATTTAAAGAAAAGGACCACCCTGGAACCTTCCAACTAGGAACGTTTCCCTTTGTATCCTTTTATTCTTTGTCGTACATTGGGACCGTAACTTACAAAAAAGCTCATTTACGAGTTGTATTTAAGCTCTTTTCCAACCCTCTCATAAAGAAAATATTGTCGATTTTGTTCATGCTCGTAAAAGTATTTGAATGACAGTCCAATCATTATAAGTTTAACCTTTTCTAGCCTGGTTGGACTACCTACAGTAAATAATTCTCTCAATCCATTTAGGTTGGGAGAGCTCTCCTTTTTATACTTTTATCCGTTTTCAGACTTAGGAGACTATTGTACGAAAAAGAGAACCACTTGAGTATTCTTAATGTTTTCATACTCTCTAAAAATGAAAACACCATCGAGCATTTACCATCTCGGCTTCGAAAAAAATCCACAAGATAGTATCATATCGAGCATACTTCTATCCCTTCTTTTTGCTCCTTAAACTATGAAGAAGGCCCAAGCGGTGCCTTTTGGAGCCCCCACATATTACATATGATTTCACATTATGGCAAATTTCCCCCATTGGGTCACCTTTGTTCAAAGTACTCTGCGATGAGTCTCCCTTGGATCCCCTGGATATCACTATTCCAATTACTCCCCCAAGTCTTTCCCGTTGCAGTTATCTCCCTGATTTCACAGCTATGATCTCTTTCCCATGCGTTAGTTTCATTTTTTGTCAGTTCAGCCCTATCGTCATACTCTAAATAAAGGAATTTTGAGTCCCATGTACTCTCCTTCCCATGTTCCCCAATCAGTATCTTAGTCCACCAACTATTCCACATCTCTGGTTATCCCCCTCGTGCCTCTATCAAGGAAACAACATTGCCTTGTTAGTTAAAGGTCTCCCTCGGTTGAAGTCAGCACATCTATTCCAAAGGATAAACACAGAGGTCTCAGTATCCTGGTTTCATCCACCTCATTAATGAGTTCCTTGGACCACTTGAAAGGAGTCACTAGTGCCTTTCAGGTTGGTTGTGTCTCACGTGCTCAAATTTAGCTACATCATCGCACCGTTGACATTCATACAGGGTATTGGTTCCCTCATTATTTGGTCGAATACCTCGGCTGTCACTTAACTCTAGCACATTGGTGAGTCTATTTTGGGACCCATATAGTTTCATGTCCCTTGTGATTTTCATCTTGCGTTGGCAACATTGTTCAGAATCCCCTCAATGTCATTCTTCCATGTATCTCTAGTACTTTATGCCAGTTATTTAACCACAATGATTCTGACTCTTAGTCATTGAGTCCATATAGATGTGTACACCTCCACATCTAGCAGAGCATCAGTTGCTATCATATTACATTCTATGAGAATTCCATTGTTCCTATGTATCAGTTCTTCAAAACAACATTTGTATTCAGCCTCCCATTGAGGCCACCATTATGTATCACCAATTATATATGTATCGATCGGATCCCATTATTTGAGCCTTGATCCCCATTTTTATTTTAGAGACATTTTTATGAGCATGGGTATGTCCGCCTCGTCCATATACATGTCTAATATTATATGTACCTCATCCATTTTTTAGAAGAAATACAAACCAAAAGCCACTGCAATTTGAATGAGGAAACTCCACTCCTCCACGGTCCTCTCCAATATCTCCATCGTTGTCACCATTCCCTATGATCCTATGATGTCTATCGTCCATATGATGATCTCCTTCCATCACACATTAGGGGGAAATCTATTAACACCAAAAAATGTTCACCTAGCTCTCCATGGTCTAAATTGTCATGTCCCCATGCCTTGATTATCATGCGGAATTGAAAATTTCTTAAAGAACCTTTATTCTTCTTTGAATCACCAAGCATGGATGTGAAAACACTCTTCGATATTCATTCTCTAATACCACGTTGTCCCCTCCTGTCCCCCAGAGAAAGAGAGAGAGAGAGAGAGAGCGACAGAAATTGACGGTCACAATTTGTTCCACATCTGGAACAGATTAACGACTAAGAATCAACCCGCAAAATCAACGGTGTGGAAATCTTGAGTTTGTGATATCGAGGAATATGGAAATGGCGATCTCACATACCACATCCTGCATGCGGAATAAACCAGTGTGGAAAGGAAAGTTGCGAAAATAGATATTTGTGAAGCCTCATCCCGCATTCTGCATCTCGCATCTCACAAGTTGCGGAAGGGAGAGTTGTGGAAGGAAATCTGTAGAGAACATAATTTACCAAAGGACATTTCCACATCCCGCAAGTTGTGGAAGGGAGAATTGTGGACAGATATCTGTGGGGAATAGAATTTGTAGAAAGACGTTTCCCACATCTCGCATCCCGCCTACGGAATGGACCATTGCGGAAGGATATTTATGTCCGAAAATTTGACTTGCTAATCAAAGTCTTTGACAGATTTGGCCATTCAGGCCATCACCAATCTGGGAAATCTAAGCCCCTTAACGTAATTTAAAAATGAATTGAAATAAACATACACAGATGCATACAATTGCAATTATACAATGGAACCATTCATCAATTCAGCACATTAAACATGTTCATCATATTTCGTCAAACAATTAGAATGTAGAGATTGACACAGAGATACTTATATTGAAAGGAAGCTTGTCCCACAACCAACTACGTCGATGCAATGTTCCACCCAACCATAGGCTAGCCCACTCATCAATGTGTCAGCAACACTGCCACCCGCGAACTGGGCATGATTCCCACAAGGAATAAGGAACACTAGTGGGCTCACACATAGCCAAGGATAAAACAAATTTCAGCCAAGCCAACACAATTGGGTTTATCAGGCTGCAAGGAAAAAAATCCAAAGAGATGGGTTTCACAGGCTACTCATCCAAGCCATATCACTGTTGGGTTTCACAAGATATTCAGCCAAGCCAGCTAACATTTGGGTTTCACAGACTTCCCATAGTCAAGACAATATTCACACTAGGGACTAGCCAATCCAATATATGGGTTTATCAGTCTACACAACCAAGCCATCTCACTGATGGGTTTATCATGCTACAAAGGAGTTCGAAAGGTTGACTGCTAAGCTAGTGAGCTCACCTATAGAGCTATAGAAACGTGCACCAGATATGGCCTAGCTTCTAAAACATCTGCACAACCAACACCAGGAAGCATCCCCTTCTCTACTACCCAATCCCTCGGGCTATGCCTTCCCTTTCTAGTGCTATTCAGGGTGTGCAAAGAAGAAAATCAGCCCCCTAGACCTATCTATGAGGTTCCTTCTCACATTAGGTTTATCAAGCTAGTTCAAACCTAATTCCCCCTTCAAACCAGTTTATACCAAGGCATCATATGCACACACAGCAAGATACAAATTTCTTTGCTTGTCATTCACTCCATAGCACCAAAACGGATTTCTTGGACATGCACAATGAGGAAAACAACAAAAAACATGAAGGATAAACACAGAAAAGTTCAGCTGTGTGAGAGATCCACAAGAATGAAGGATGGATGATCGAAAATGTTTTCTTGCTCGCCAAATCATGATGGAATGTGAAAATGTGAATGCATGAGGGAATGAGCATACGTTCTTGGGTGCTTTCTTTCCCATTAAGTCAAAACATGTCTTTCAAAAATGGATTCTCTACCCAATTCGAATTTTTTCCCATACTCTTCCCATTCCCATGCAATAACTACCTCAACCAAATTCTGGCAGAAATAAATGATTAGGGAAAAAGACAAGAAATGGGTAGTTGATTGTTTTAATGGATTTTCCTTTGACACATGGCTTTTCCCAATGGCTCAAGGTTAAAAATTCCCCCCCTTCTCCTTAGGAAATCATGCCCCCATCTCATTATTTGTTGCATCGACATAGCTAGTTGCGGTTTTTTAATTAAATTGCATATTTACATGATATCCAAAATTATAATGTGCCGGCTAGCACAAAATACCATTGGCATCGATTTTAACTGTCGAAACATAAAATTCTAAATATATGGTGGGGATTTTTCCTTTATCTCCACACCATGATTAATTACAATATTTACATCATATACATTTAATGCAAACGGGATCAAAACCGGGGTGTTACATTCCCCTCCCCCTTCAACAGCACTGTCCTCAGTACTTTACAAAATTGAACAAAATGCTACACTGGTATAGCCCTCAGTGCTCCACAGAATTGAAAAAAAATGGATGTGACAATCGCATGGCATCCTCCAGCTCCCATGCAGCCTCTTTAAGACCGTAGTGCTCCCATTGCACCTTTACCTTCCCTATGGCTCAGTTCCCGACCATTGTGACCTTCCTGTCAAGGATGTGCATTGGCTCAATTTGGAACTCTCCCTTGGGTTCCACCTAAATCACATCCCAATTTATCACATGGTTAGGATCATGTACATATCCCTCAAGCAAGGAAACATGAAAAACATTATGAGCCCTATTGCTAGCAAGAAATGCAAGTCTATATGCAACTAGCCATATTATTTCAAGCGCTTCAAATGGCCCACAGTATCTAGGTGACAACTTGACACAAGTTCCAAGCTTCAAGAAACTCTTCTTTTCCCTCACTCTGAGTTAAAAATGATCCCCAACACTGAACTCTTTGTTCACCCTATGCTCATCTGCATAGCTTTTTTGTCTATCCTGGGCTGCTTTCAAATTTTTCCTGATCTTTACAACCTCCTGCTCCATCTCCTTGAGCAATTATAGACCAAGCACAACCCTATTCATTGGATTATCCCAATTCACTGGTGTCCTACACCTCCTACCATACAAAGCTTCATATGAACTCATCCCCAAGGATGCTTGGTGTCCGTTGTTATAAGCAAACTCTACCAAGTATAAAAAATCTTCCCACTTGGTTGGTTTGTCCATCACATACATGTGAAGCATGTCTTCAAGCACTTGGTTAACTCTCTCTATCTTCCCATCATTCTGAGGATGGTAGGAAGTGTTGAATTTTAGATTTGTACCCAAATCTACAAACAAACCCTTTCAAAAATTGGAAGTGAACTTGACATCTCTATCAGAGACTATTACCTTAGGAAATCCATGCAATTTGAAAATCTCCTTCATGAAGATCTTTGCAATGTCATCAGTCTTATGCGTAGACTTAACCGGTATAAAATGTGCTCCCTTTTTCAACTTGTCCAACACAAGCATGATGGAATCATGTTGTCTCCGAGTCATTGGCAATACTGTAATAAAATCCATGGAAATAGCTTCCCATTTCCATTCTAGAACTAGCAAAGACTGCAACAAACCTGTTGGGTGTTAATGCTAAATATTCACCTGCTGACATTTCATGCACCTTCAAATATATTCAGCCATGTCCTTTTTCATTCCTCGCCAAAATTACTGCTTTCTAGTTGTAGCAATTGTCTTCTGATATCCTGGGTGACCATAATATGGAGCTTTATGGATCTCATCCATAACAACTCTCCTAAAATATGCTACATTTGGAATATAAATTATGTTCTTATAAGTAAGAAGTCCATCTTCTTCTAATTTATATCCCTCATACTTGTTTTCAAGGATTTGTTGCTGCAACTTTCCCTTGACCTGGGCATACAATTCATCTTCAGCAACATGATTAACAATTTGCTGTCTCAGCTCCGATTGGCAAATACTAATGGATTCCACATGCATTTCCTACACCTTCCTGCTGAGTGCATCAGCTACCTTATTCTCTTTTCCCTTTATGTGATTGATTTCAAAAATCAAACTCACATAAAAACTCCAGTGCTCTAGATTTCGTAGAATTTAGAGTAGGCTGATCAAACAAATACTTCAGACCACAATGGTCTGTTCTTATCTCAAATCTTCTACCCATCAAGTAATGCCTCCACATCTTGAGAGAAAGTACTATGGCTGCAAGTTCTAGATCATGAGTGGCATAGTTCTTCTCATGCTCCTTCAACTTTCTTGACTCATAACATATTACGTGGTTGTCTTAAATAAGGACTCATTCAAGCCCTTGACCGCATGCATCAGTACACACCACAAAATCTTTCTCTGGGTCTGCAAAATTCAATACTAGTGCACTTGTGAGAATATTCTTCAACTACTGGAAGCTTTCTTCACACCTCGATGTCCATTCAAACTTTATCCCCTTCCTTTGAAAAGAAGTGATGGCATGTGCAACCTTGGAGAATCCCTCTATGAATCTCATGTAGTATCCTACAAGCCCCATAAAAGATCTTACATCTGTCACATTTCTTGGAGTAGTCCAATTCATAATGGCTTCAATCTTATCAGGGTCCATAGATATACCCTCTTCTAAGATAATGTGACCCAAGTACTGAATTCTATCTTTATAGAAGTCACACTTGCTCAACTTTGCATACAACGGATGCTCCCTAAGCAATTGTAATGTCAATATTAGATGCTCTTCATGCTCTTCCTCATTCTTAGAATAAATAAGAATGTCATCAAGGAAAACAATAACAAACTTGTCCAAATACCTGTTGAATACATTATTCATAAGGCACATAAATGTAGCTAGTGCATTTGTGAGACCAAATGGTACCACTACAAACTCATAATGTCCATACCTTGTTTTGAAGGTTGTCTTATGAATGTCTTCATTCTTGATTCTCACCTGATGATAACTAGACCTCAAGTCAATCTTGGAAAATACATTTTATCCCCTCATTTGATCAAAGAGGTCATCAATCCTACGAAAAGGGTATTTGTCCTTCACCGTAACATTGTTCAACGATCTATAATCAATACATAATCTGAGTTTACCATCTTTCTTCTTCACAAACAAAACTAGTGCTCCCGAAGGAGACACACTCGTCCTTATATACTTCTTCTCCAACAACTCTTGCAACTTCATCTTTAGCTCTATCATTTTCGACGTACTCATTCTGTAGGGTTTCTTGGACACTGATGCTGCTCCTGGAACAAGCTCAGTTATGAAATCAATGTCTCTCTTTGGAGGAAGCCCTGGAATCTCATCAGAAAAAACATCCTTGAATTCCTGCAACACATGAAATTCCTCCAACCTAGGAGTTTATTCGTTGTTTCCCCCTCAATATGAGCTACATACAACTGGAAACCTTTCCTACAAAGCTTCTTCAGCTGCATTGCTAAAATCTGCCTCACCGAAATCACCTTTGGAATGCCTCTTACAGCTCTTGGGTTCCCTTCTTCATCCATGCATTCAAAAGTCTTATTATAACAGTCGAGCTTTACCCTGTGAGCTTCTAACCAATCCATTCCAACGAGAACATCATAGGAACCAAGTGGTAGAACATTCATATCTACACAAGTAACCAATCCATTCATCACCAATGGACATTTCTATACCACTTCACTAACATTTCTTTTAGTTCCAGTGGCTAGCTGAACTAACCACAATTTGTTGTGCTTTACTTTCTTAAAAGCACAAATCTCCAATACTTTAGGAGTAATGTAACTGTGAGTAGAACCAGGTCAGTCAAAATAGAAACAGATTTCTCAACAATCTTACCTGCAACTTCAACCACAGTTCACTGGTGATCAGCCTGGAGGTACTCCAGAGCTGCATAAATCCTAGGGATGGCCCTTGATACTTGAACCACTATTTCTGCCTCTTGAATGTTGTAAGTTGGCCTTGAATTCTCATTCTCAAGTGGACAATTCCGATGCATGTGGGGTCCTCCACATTTCCAACATTGGAGTGGTTCTCTGGTATTTTCTCCCACCACTCTGACTGGCTGCTTCTCAACTTGGGATGGTTGCTTATGCTGATTCCTGATGTCATAAGGTTTGAAACCTTTCTTCCTTTGGTCAGACTTCTCATTCTTGTTGTCCTTCCATGTCTTATGATAATCAAGTTTTCCTTTGCTTTTCTCATATCAATACCTAGCTTTCCTTATCGCTTCTTCCAAAGTTCTAGGTTCATAAAACTCAATTCTGTCTTTGTAAGAGTGAGGCAATCCACTCAAGAAATGTTGGATTTTCACCTTCTCGTCTTTGATGTGCCTGACATACCTCAAAGATCCAAGAACTTGTTTGCATACTCTTCCATGGTCTGCAATCCCAATCTCAGCTCATGGAACTCTTTTATCTTATCATCATCATACCTATCAGAGAAGTACTTCTACTTGAAATACTTCTGAAACTGTTTCCACATAATCTTCCTTTCATTAATCTTCTTCACTTGCCTGAAGTGCTCCCACCATATTGATGCTCTTCAATTCAAATTGAATATGGCTACTCTAGCCTTCATATTTCCAGAGTAGTCTTGGACTTGGAAATATTTCCTCATCCCAAGAAGCTAAGCTTCAGTTTCTTGACCATTCTTTATCTCACCACTGAAGGTAGGTAGACTTTCCTTCTTAAACTCATCACATGAATGGTTATGGTAACTCCTCTTCCTCTCATTCATGTGAGAAGAAGAACTTGAACCACCAGTGGATCCTTTGGAGTCAGATGAACCACTTGGAGATCTCTTTCTTCTTCTAGAAGTGCTCTTACTACCTTCTGGTCTTATTGTCTAGTCCCCAGAGTTCATCCGCCTCTGAATGTCTGTCAAAATTTGCAACATGGCTACATTCAGTTGATTCTGCTCCTTCTGAGCCTTAACCAATCTTTCATTATATTCCCTATAACTTTTCATATCCACCCTTATGCTTCTCATGGTGGCTGCAAAATTTGGGGGAGTGTCTTGAAAACTCCTCCCATTATACTTTGTCTCGGCATTTCCAACTCGGACATTTTCCCCCATAGCATATTCCTTGTGTTCATAGGGATCCTATGCATCATTCATGTCATAGATTCTCATGGCTGAGCCAACAACCCACTTTTCCAATATGCACTATGACTCTGCAAAATGTGTTACCAAACACCATTTGTTAGTTGCATAGAAATTCAAAATTAAAAAAAAACATTTACTTACTGTCACCTGCCCCATCTAGGCCCAATACTGTAACCAACACCTCTGTTAACTGTTCAACCTGGACCCTCTAGGCCCAGCACTGCAACCCACAGCTCTGACACCACACTATAGTGTACTACAATGTTGGTATTAGAGGGTACTCTTATCTCTTTTAATTGTTCATTCTGGCCCATCTAGGCCCAGTGTTGCAACCCGCAGCTCTGATACCACGCTGTCATGTCCCCATGCCCCGAATATCATGCAAAATTGAAAATTTCTTAAAGAACCTTTGTTCTTCTTTGAATCACCAGCCATCGCTATTAAAACACTCTTCGATATTCATGCTCTGATACCATGTTGTCATGTCCCCTCCTATTCACCATAGAGAGAGAGAGAGAGCAACAGAAATCGACGGTCATAATATGTTCCGCATCTGGGAACAAATTAACAACTAAGAATCAACCCACAAAATCAATGGTGCGGAAATCTTGAGTTTGCGGGAGCGAGGAATATGGAAATGGAGATCCCACATCCCGCATCCCGCATCACGCATGTGAAATAGACCGTTACGGAAATAGAGATCTGCAAAGCCATATCCCGCATTACGCATCCCGCAAGTTGCGGAAGGGAGAGTTGCGGAAGGAAATCTGTGGGGAACATAATTAACCAAAGGAAATTTCCACATATGGCATCTTGCAAGTTGTAGAAGGGAGAATTGTGGAAAGAGATCTGCAGGGAACAGAATTTGCAGAACGGCGTTTCCCACATCTTGCGTCCTGCCTGTGGAATGGACAATTGTGGAAAGAGATTTCCATCTGAAAATTCGACCTACTAATCAAAGTCTTGGACATATTTGGGCATTCAGGACATCACCAATCTGGGCAATCTAAGCCCCTTAACGTAATTTAAAAATGCATTGAAATAAACATACACAGATGCATACAATTGCAATTATACAATGGAACAATTCATCAATTCAACACATTAAACATGTTCATCATATTTCATCAAGCAATTACAATGCATAGATTAACATAGAGATGCTTATATCGAAAGGAACCTTGTCCCGTAACCAGCTGCATTGCTGCAACATTCCACCCAACCATAGGCCAGTGCGCTCATCAATCTCTCAGTAGCACTGCCACCCCCGAGCTAGGCATGATTCCCACAAGGAATAAGGAACACTAGCAGACTCACACATATCCAAGGATAAAACAAACCTCAGCCAATACAACATAGTTGGGTTTATCAGGATGCAAGGAAGAAAATCCAAACAAATGGGTTTCACAGGCTACTCAACCAAGCCATCTCACAGCTGGGTTTCACAGGATATTTAGCCAAGCCAGCTAATAGTTGGGTTTCATAGACTTCCCACAGTCAATCCAACATTCACATTAGGGACCAGCCAAGCCAACACATGCGTTTATCAGGACACACATCCAAGCCATCTCATCGCTGGGTTTATCAGGTTTCAAAGGAGTTAGAAAGGCTGACTGCTAAGATAGTGAGCTCACCTACAGAGCTATCCACACCTACACCAGATATGGCATGGCTTATAAAACATCTGCATAGCCAACACCAGGAAGCATCCCCTTCTCTGCTACCCATTCCCACAGGATATGCCTTCCCTTTCCAATGCTATTCAGGGTGTGAAAAGAAGAAAACCAGCCCCCTAGACCTGTCTGTGAGGTTCCTTCTCACACTAGGTTTATCAAGCTAGTTCTGACCCAATTCCCCCTCCAACCCAATTTAGACCAAGGAAACATATGCACACATAGCAAGATACGAATTTCTTTGCTGGTCATTCACTCCATAGCACCAAAATAGATTTCCTAGACATGCACAATGAGGAAAACAACGAAAAATGTGAAGGATAAGCATAGAAAGGTTCAGCTGCGTGAGAGCTCCATGGGAATGAAGGATATATGATTGAAAACGTTCCCCCACTCGCCAAATCATGAGGGACGATGAAAACATGAATGCATGAGGGAATGAGCATATGTTCTTGGGTGCTTTCTTTCCCATGAAGTCAAAACACGTCTTTCAAAAATGGGTTCTCTACCCAATTCAATTTTTTTCCCATACTCTTCCCATTCCCATGCAATAACTACCTCACCCAAATTCTAGAAGAAATAAATGACTGGGGAAAAATACAAGAAATGGGTAGTTGACAGTTTTGATGGATTTTCCTTTGATGCATGGATTTTCCTAATGGCTCAAGGTTAAACATTTCCCCCCCTTATCCTTAGGATATAATGCCCCCATCTCATTATTTATTGCATCGACATAGCTGGTTGTGGGCTTTTAATTAAATTGCATATTTACATGATGTCCAAAATTATAATGTGCCGGCAAGCACAAAATACCATCGGCATCGATTTTAATCGTTGAAACATAAAATGATAAATATATGGTGGTGTTGAGGCCTGGAAATTCGTAGGTAACAACAGTTAGGGATTCTCCCCAGTAAACATTCCTAACTAGCCCATTACTAGTTGGTATGGGGAATCCGTTTTGTTTACGGTCCGACTACCGTAGGTCAAGTAACAAAATAAAATGCTTTACCGGTTATGGCCCGGTCCACCGTATATATTTTAGTTTTTTGAATTTAAGTATGATATGCAAGTGCCTATCTAAGAATGCAGATTGATAGAGAATACGAGGAGCGGTCACAATGTGATGCGCAGGTTCTTACCTCTCGTCTTAACTCACTCACATCTAAATCACACACAGCAAGAAACTAAAACTAACTATCTAACCTATCCCTAGGGAGAAAGATTATCATTTATCAATGAGTAATGTATTTTGTGCATGCATTCAGAAAAATCATAGATAGTTGTTTCTTAATTCAAAACACATGAACATTAGTAGATATATGAACAACAATATAGCTCATTGTTTATGAAAATCCTTCATTACTCATACTGGAAATTTCATAGAACAAACTAGAGCGCATTCATAACAAGAACATAGGTTCAAAGAGTTAGAACGATCTCACAGTTAATGGACAACAGTTGAAAACGAAATAGTTCACATTCAACAAATCCATAGCACAGCATTTGAAATCTTCCACCAAGCTTTCTCCAACAGGAAACTTGTAATTCCTATTGCAAAAGGAAATAGTTCTTCTTACAACATAATCCTACAAATCTATCTGGGAAAAAGTCCTTTTTTTCTATTTAACTCTCCTATACTTATACTACAAGCAAAACTTTTGGGCTACCCCTCGGTGACCCTTGGGCTTCCCCCAACCGTTCAGTCCCATAATTTTGTCTTTTAGCGAGTGCTCATGATTCATACAATACATTACATTTCAGATTTAGATTTTAAGAGAACTTTATAAAAAAGGACCAGCTTGGTAACTAATGAACTTTTCCAAAGCCTGGGCCTCTGTTGCTATCGATCTGTTCGAGATCTCTGACCCTTACTTTCTTCTGCTTTGTCTTCTAAACATATCTTCTCTACAGCAACAATCACCCTGTCATGAATAACCAGTTCTTAGATCACTTAGCGTTTGACAAAGTAACACAAACTGTATTAAAAAATACATCTTGTAAAGTGAACTATCAAAAATATTAATGCATGAAACGAAAAATGATAATGCAAGAAAATCCTGCACGTTCGTATCTTGAACTCCGCCAAATCCACTGTCTAAACTAAACTCACAAGCCCAAAAAAATAGACTCTTTATCTCAATCAAGGCCATATCTAGACCAAATCGAAATCCTCCAATGAAAGCATGAATCATAACAATGTAACTGCCCATCCGAAACCTAAATGCGTTGTTCACCTCAGAGAAGAACTAGACTCACCCAAAACCCAAGGAGGAACTCTGCCGTTCAAAAAAAAAGAGTAAAAGCACACAAAAATGGCGGGAAAAACCCTCACCGGTGGGAAAATACCAAGTATCAAGCGGACAAACTCTCATCAGCGGGCGGAAACACTATCAGTCGGGTGGTTAGTGCACTAAGGAGCCGCAACGGTGGAAAACATAAGGACTACAGCTTCCATTTTCAAATGAAAATAGTGGCGATCGAAAGTTTTAATCACTAAGTGTCGACGATGGTGAGCTCAATGCCGCCGCCATGTCGGCAACACAATGGACTAGCCCTCCGATCAATAGTCAAAATCCCTTCCGAGAGTGCAAAGAAAAAACAGAAAGTTAAAACAATAAAACCACAACATCGACGAGTGCAAGGACTAATGCATCGAAGGGATAGTTCACTGAGGAGCCGCAAATTCGGAAGTCATATAGACTAAGGGTTTCATGGCAAAAGAAAAACATCCATAGTCGATAACTCTAAAGCTAAAGGTCGGAGCTCAGAACCACTAATCATTGGTGAGTCAGTTCACTAAGGAGCCGCAATGGCGGAAAACAATCATACTACGGCTTCCGATCAAAGTCATAAACCATTCCAATAGTGAAGAAACAAAAACAATGACCCACGGAATCAGTAAGGATAAGAACTAATCCATTGGAACGTTCATTAGTTGGCTTCTGCAATGGCAGCTGCGTAGAGAACTACGGCCCCGATTCAAACTTCGATTGCCCTCCGATAGCGATAAAACTAACCATCGAAAGTTCAAAGAAAAGTTATGTGTTCAAAAAAATCTCGGTTGGGCAGCGATGAAATCAGTTCATTCAACCTTCGAAACGGCGGTAGCATAGATAACCAAAGTTTTGACCAAACTTCAACTGACTTCCGATAATGCTAAACAAAATAATCGACAAAGCAAATGTTAAAAAACAAACAAACTCCATAATCATAAGCTTTGGCTAGACAAAGGCAGATTCAGATCATCCAACTTTCGAAATGAAGGAAACAATTGACCTTAGTTCAAACTCGAGAAAATCCAAATTTGTAGCAGAAGGGAAAAAACAGAGTTCAGGAAACCAAGTAAATCCAACCAAGATAAAATCGACCAGGAGGGTCAAAAAAAATTTAAAAATTGGGAAGAGAATTGCTGGATCCCATTTTCTTGTATGCATTCTTCCAAACATCATGAGTGCATAATATATATCATCAAAATATATAACAACATAATAATAATGTACATCAAGGAGGTGCCTCACCAAGAAATCATGAAAGTGCTTATACCTCCCAGTGAGTAGACTACCATTTTCCAAGTGCATATATGCTTCAAGTGACTAATAAAATCTGCTCCAATGACATAGGTGAGGATCCCATGTCCTATAATGCCGCTCCCAAATAATGTAATATGCATCAACATAATAATCAGCCATTTTTTCTTTCATCCAATAAGTGAATGAAGAACCTCCACCAAAATATGAACCAAATAAGGAGCAAATAAAACACGAAGACTTCAAGTGTCTCAAAGAAGTCTCATCAGTAAACCCATGAATATGTATATCATCATGAAATAATAGAGGATGTTGCTGCCAATAATAATTTTCCTCAATCATATTCCTCTTCATCCAAGTGTTGGATGAAGCTCCTCCAACATCAAATGAACCAAGTGTTGAGCAAGAAAAACCATGAGTCTTTAAGTGACTCAAATGAACATCATAGGTGCACCCATGTAGATGTGTATAATCATAATGTAAACAAGGATGCTACTGCAAATGTAAATAATATGGTTCTCTAATAATTCCATCATCAAAAGGAGAAATAGAATGTCCATGCTCTTCATGTGGCACCAAAAAGAAACCTTTCACCCATACTTCATTAGGATGACTGCTGCAAAATTTAGAAGTGTAGGATGTAGGAGAAAGAACCAACTCACCCAAATGATCAGTAAGTGAAAAATTGCCATAATGTGAAGTATCCATAGGGGTAGGATTATGCAGCTCCTTCAAGAGTGTGAAACCTTTGTCATAGATTGGTTCCAATGTAGAGGAATCATGTTCTTCTTTAAAAATTGCATACCCTTCATCAAGAGGCAATTCAAGTTCCTCTTCAACCACATCAAGTGTTTTGATCTCTTCAAGTACATCTTCAAATGCATCAAGTACATTTAAATTTCCAAATTTCTCATGATCCACCATGTCATGAGAATCCTCCAAACAATCTACCATTTGACAATCTAAAACATAGGAGGAAAAACAAGTGTCTTGCAACTTTTCAAGAAGTTGCTCATTTTGAATTGTGAGCTTATGAATAACTTCATTATTCTTCAAGTAGGATTCATGTAAACATTCACTAAGCTCAATGACATTTTTTCTATCAAAAAGCAAAGACATGAAATCACCTTTGATGTTGCACATTGCTCTTTGGATCTTCTCCATGTCTTCAAGGAAGGATGGCTCCTCCAAGGAAGTATCTCTCCAACAAGAATTTGATACCAATGTTTGAGTGTCGTGGAGTATGCCAAGGGCCTCTTGGATCTTCTTTTCATTCATCTTTAAGGACCCTTCAAGAAAATGAGGCTCTTGCAAATTAACATCATCATCTTCTTCCTTCTTGCTTGGACCAACTTCATGAAGCTCAAGTGGTGATGGGGAAGTTGATCTTGTTTCTTCTTCAACTGCTACAAGGTCTTCATTTTCATGTTTAATGGAATTTTGGCTTGCAACAACATTTTGAAATCTGATCTCTATGTCACCAACATAGAGTTGTGAGCACCCATCAGTAGGTACTCCTTCATAGTTCAAGAATCCATAAATTATTTGGTCCATGTCCATAGTAGAATTTGTTTCAGAATGATATTCAATAGTTTCAAGGTACTCTTCTTCCTTCTCATGTGATGTTTCCTCATCTTTTTCAAAGTCATTTGGGAGTGAATTTCGATCCTCTTCATGTAATGCATTTTCTTATTCATCACCCACAGAAATTTGTAGCTCCTTGGTCTCCTCCCTACTTGTGCATTGATTATTATTCCTTAATGAGTTCTTATTTGAAATATTTTTTATAAATTCCTTCAACCAATCATTAAGGTCTTCACAATGAATAGTTTTATGTGCCAATTTGAATGCTTGATTAACCTGCCTAGACATATCATCACCACATGGCTTAATGAATTTATTCAATTCATATATACCATCCATAACTTCAATAGTTTCCAATACCATGCTCTGATACCACTGTAATGTCCTCTTTTTGGAATTTTATTAAAATGCCCAATTTTCCAATTTTTCACAATTTTGGCTCTTGACTAGTTTTGATGTCTAGACCTCCAAATTGACCCAAATGATTCCAAATTTTCTCTGAATGTACATGAATGATAATATAAATTAAATATCATTCTCATGTATGTTTTGTGACCTCCCAATTACTTCTTCAAACTTGTTTAATGTTCTGTTCAAAGTAGGAGTCTTTACTAGCAAATTGGGGCTCCAATTCCCCCTGGGTAATTACTGGAAATGGCTTCACAAATGATCCCAAAGTCACTTGGATTTGTTAATATAGGATGGTTATGTGTAAGGGACATTTTAAAAGTCTCATATGCATCATGGTTCATTTTATACAATCTATTATGACTCTTTCCAAAACAACTCCCAAGTCACAATTTCGACCCTTGGGGAAAATGCACCAAATCTTCTCCCAATGCAATAAAAATGAGTAAAATGGCTTCCAATGCTTAAGTACTGAACATGAGACTTGAAATAAATATTAATTACAGTCCATCCATCATACATTTATTAGAGATACATTCCTCCATTCGAAATAATAAGCATTACCATGGCATATATCAAAATGGAGTGGAAATGGTCATTGTTTGCTCATTAAAAGTCATTTTGACATACAACTCTTGGGAATTTCGACTTGAAAATTTATGAGAATGAATAACAGAGAATATTTAAATGTTTACAATCATAAATAGACAATGAAAGGCTCTCCCAATCCGAAATCATCAGCATTACAATGGTTCACAACAAGATAGTGGGCAAATGACACTATTTCTTCATTGTTCAACATTTTTACATGAATTATTTTGGGTATTTAGACCTGAGAGTCTTCTAAACATGAAATATAGAGCATATACATCATAACATAAGATAATTAGCATTAGAATCTTCCCCAAAGAGATCAATAGCTCACCCAAAGTGCAATCCCTCCATTGGCATGAATATGGTGTGAAAACTGGAAATAGTTGAGAGAGAGTGTTGCAATAGAAGAATCCACATTCTTTCCTGTAGCTTACACCTGCAAATAATACTCCATTAAAGCTCCATGAAATACCTGAGTGGCCTTTCCAAACACCAACTAGGATGGGAATCTTTCACCCTCGAAATTGGCTTAAGCAAGAAAACTAGTCATCCACTAGCTCTCACAATTCACAAATGAGAAAAAGCTTCTTCTCATGGATGATCCCTATATTTTATAAAAATTATTGGTATTCTAAGGTTCCAAATCCATCCATAAACCAAATACAAGTCGAATTGGTGTGGCTGTTCATGCTATTCCATGTGGCCTCTCTCTTCACCTTCCCTCTTCTCCCAAATTTGAGTAGGAGCCTCTTGGCCTTCTCCAACTCCCAATTTCGACCTCCAAGATGATCTATTCAGGCCTGACATGTCATTATGTCAGTATTTCAGCCTTCATATCTGACTTGAGTAATAACTGTCATAGAATCTCCATCATTGGTGTCATAGTTGTCATAAATGTAAGGGGAATCTAGCCAAGTGTCCATGAAACTCCCATTTGGCTCTTTCTCTCCCATGTAAGTTACAATTCATCCCAAATTCGACCTATGAAGTATATTGACAAGTATATTAACCTCATAATCCATCCCAAAACATTAGGCTTCCCATAGATTCAAAATTACAAGAGAAAGATACCATTTAACATAGGAATTCTAGCTAGTGTGGGCCCCATAGTCTCTATGTGTCTTCATGCTCTATTGCCACTTCCATTTTCCCTTGTATTTATTTAATAAGATCAATTATTAAATATTTATCCCCTTCTAATGTCTAAACATCATTTATTATGCCCCTTATTCCAAATCTCAAAGCTTCCACCCCCAAACTAGGAAACTAGTGATTTTCCTCCTTGGCAATTATTTGACTTTTAGCATCCATTTGACAACTTTCATGAATATGGAAAATGTGATTTGGCCATTGTGACCCAATGCCAAATTTGGGACATTACATTTTGGCCCTAGGATTTATATTCCCACTTTTTCGAATCCAAATTCCTTCAAGGATCAATTGTTGTGAGCTATGGGGTTAAGGGGCTCAATATTGCAAGGAGAAACATTATCATTAAATTCTACATGAATGATGGCATGCATCTCGACTATGAATAACCTCTTGAGCCCTAGAAAAATAATTCACTACAAGGGGAATAACCTCACAATCCAAAAATTCTTAATGAATGGCAATTCACAATTTATGACTGTATGCAATACACATTGAAATGGAAATTTTTGTAGTCCAATATTTTCATTTTCTTTTAATAGGAAATATCAATATCTGTTGATTCATATAAACCATGACTAACATTAGTTTCTATCGGGATCTTCGTAACATAACACACATTAGAAGTTTTGTAGGAATCATATGCAAGTATAAACTTACCAATGGAGTCACAAATTTTCTTTAGAGAATTATCATTCCACAATTTCATTGGTAGACTCGGTAGTCAAACCCATATGGGTGTTGATGTAACAAATTCTTCTTGATCATCAAAAATAGGGAGCTAGTAATTGATAGACAGATAAGCCTTATTGTGGAACCAGTTCCCTCTTACAATTTTGCTTGCATGTACCTTTGAGCAGAAAATGAAACCGATCCATCCCTTTTTCGAGTAGACAGAAAATAAGACCATACTCCAAGACATGAACAATGTTCATTTTCATCAAGTTATTTAGACCCTCCTTTCCCATATGTATTCCAAGAAATTTTCCTAGTAGGGTTTTCCCTAGAATTGGCACAATTTGATCGACTTGTGGATCTTTTCCCACAACAAGGGATAAGCCCCCACCTCTGGTGTTTATAAAATTATGTCACTTCTTAATATACATTAAAGCAAGTTTTTATGGGCTGATTCCACTCAATCCCTCCATGGCAAGCTTGGACCCAACAAAACCAATATCCTCCACTGCTTAAGGAAATTCATAATACACACACCACATATCTCAATCATTACTCCCCAAATCTCCATGATTTACTTCCATCAAAACATCACTCTCAGAACAACCATAGGAAGAAGAGCTATGATTGCACTCTACATGGTTATCAGGAAACATAGTCAAGGAGTGAGAGTCCTTAACTACATCACTAGCATGTGTACTGGCAAGTTGGGGATCTATATTACCAAAATTTGTTTCCTCGGGTTCCAGACGATCCTCCACATAGAAATATGGACTAGAAGCGTTATTGGATGAGTTCTCTTTTGACATCGATTCATCGTCGTAATCCATCATGGGATTCATCTCAAGTTGATGTGATAGATAGGGCTTCACTATAGACGTGAGAACAACAACACTCATCCAAATGTGAGAACTTGATCACGAAATGAGCTCCATCAAATCCACACTAAAAGAACGGGATCATTTCCAAATTTCTAATAACTCCTCGTGGGAGCGGAAAATGGCAGGCGAGGACAATAGCTGAAAATGTGCCAAAGTCCAAAGGTTTCTCCTCCGGATTGATAAGCAAAGAGAAAAACAAGGAAAGACCAAGTAAAACCCATACATAAACCCTGGGTGAAAACTCACCCTTCAGGATTTGACCTTTCACGCCAGATATCGGGCTCTCGCTGTAGAGCTCCATCCTCTAGAAGGGCGAAAAGTCCTCACTACCCTATCAAACACTTTGGCATCTCACATATTTACATATTATAGAAATTATTTAACTTTATAATTTTTTTGAGATACTTCGTTTTGGAGATTTTTTTTAAAGTAAAATTAATTTTTTTTAAGGCTAAAATTAGGATTTGAAACATAGTCAGAGTTCCTCCCAATTACTTGAAGTGGCATGTAATATTGGTTATGACATATCGATATGATGTTTGAATTCATTAAATGAAGTTTGGGTTTGATCCTCAGGAAAAGGTGGCATTGAACAAAAATAAACCATATTTTTCAATCACACCAGGTTTAATATTACATTCTTTGTTATGCATTAAGTTCATTGTTATATTCAACCTATATAGAATGTGAAAAAAAAAATGATTCCAAACTTTTTCAATTGTTTTTAGCTTTTGTTAATATTCTTTTTTGGTAAGGTTCCCCGTGAAAGGGATTTAATAACCATATGGCCATATGATAATCATTGAATCCCCTACCATATGATCTTCTTCAGCCGCATTTGCTTTATTATCATTATTCTTTACCACAAAGCTAGATTTTCAACTTGATCGTTTGATGACTCATCTAGTCTTAAGCATAAGCATATGAAGCTTCTAGATTTTCATAAGTTTAGGATCGCAACCATAAAATAATAGCATTTGCTAAATTATTTTGAAGGTAGGAGTTTAATATTCTAATTTAAATACTAAAGTATTATTCATTCTAATAAGTTACAAATTTTATAAACAATTGATTTATATCACAATTATATAACACCTATAAAATGTATGCATTCAACTATGTTAAAGAAAATATTTAATTGTCATTTTAATAATATAATAATAGTGGTGGTAGTCATAGCTTAGCTAAATGTTAAATTGATATGCTAATGTTTATGTAATTAAAAGCCTTTACACATTTATAAAAAATATTTTTTATATTTAAAATATAATCTTCTAATAAATAATATATTCGTAACTTTTAGATCTACTATATTTACTGTCAACATTTTTTATTCCAAAAAATCAAGGTATCATTAGAATTACATAATCTATACAGCATTGCATAGTCAAAGTCAACTCCCAAGGAGCAAGTATCACAAAGGTATATTTAAACCTAGGTGGAGGTTTTAGTGATTCAAAAGATTTTCCATCCTCCAGGTGGTGGGTTAAACGGTTGTGGAAAGGATCTATACCCTTGAAAATGACGTGCTTCAATTGGTTGCTTTTACACAACAAAATTTTGGTCTAGGAGAACCTTAAGCATCGGGGGTTTATCGAGCCGAGCTTTTGCCCACTTTGCAGAACTGATTTTGAATCTGTGGAGCATCTCTTCTTACATTGTTCCTTTTTCAAGAATGTTTGGATGAAGGCCAGTAGGCTTATCTCTGTCCACTTCGAGTGGGATTTGGAGAACCTTGAATACTGTTTGTTGTGTTGGTTCAATAGTAAGGAAAGGGTAAAAGATTTTCCCTTTTTTGTATTTTGTGAAATATGGAAAATGAGAAACATATGTATCTTTCAAGATTTGGCTCCCTCCTTCTAATGTAATGTTTCAAAATTATGGTTGATTTACATGAATGGAAGAGCGATCTTGCTCCCAAGGGAAAAAGTATTTACTGCAAGCCTATTTTCGTTTTCGATGCTATTTATTGGTTTTTTTATGGAGCTCAACAGGAAGGTAAATTTGGTGTTAGCATGGGCTTATGTTTAAAGGAAAGTCATGTCATTCATTTAAAGATGGGCGTTGGAGTTGGTACAAACACCTTTGTCGAGCTTTTGGCTCTATGGGGCCTTTTTTGGTTCGCCAAAAAAAGAGGGTTACTTCAGCTTCATGTTTTTGGTGATTCAAATATTGTTATATACTGGGTAAATGGGTTAAACTCGCTACAATCTTTGAGCTTTTATGTTGGATGAGAAGGATACATAATCTTGAAAAGTACTTTCATGTTATTTCTTTTACGCATTTTTACAGGGTATGGCAACTCTAAAGTTGATTCTCTCTCCAAAACGTCGATTGGGGATATGATTGGTTTTCTCCATTATGCAGAGTTGGTGGATAGAGTTTTGATAGATAACGAGTGTTATTCCGACATCTAATTTTTCTCAGTGGGTTTGTTATCTAACAGTACTTGCTTTTTTCCATTTTGAGGTTAAAAGGTTTTAGTCAGTTTGATAAATATTAAGATCCTCTTGTATCGAAGATATTGATGAGTTGTAAAGGGGTCCAATATTTTTTTTGTTAAATTCTGGATAGCTTCTTTATATAATCTGTATACTAATGTATGTGACAAATCTAAGTCTAATTACTATGTAATTTTAATTCTTAAAAAATAACAAATTACATTTTTTTCCAAAAAAACATAAAAAATTCCTAAACCATTTAATCTAAAATCAATTGAATGCTTTAAGATCTACTATAATAGTTTTTTTTAATAAATATACTAACCTTTTAAAACAATAGTATATTTAAATATATATTTATTACCATTTAAAAAAACAAAATTATATTAAAATATATATTTATTAACATTTGTATCGTACAATTAATCGGTCATCGAAGTCATATCAAAGTTTAATCATTCAAAGTTTACAATGAAAATTCAAACTTATCTAAACAAATCGATCAAACTTATCCATAACTTTTATAATTCAAGCTTATCCATACATCACAAACCATCATAAGCATCGTAATTCAACAATATTATGCTCGATAGTGTCCCCAGTAAACTTTATGTGAATTTTCCAAGTTCAGAGTACATAATCAATAATTATTCAAAATTCAAAATTAGTTTTTAATAATTATTCAAAATTAGTTTTTATATAAACTTTAAGTGATTTTTCCAACTTCAAAGTACATAATCAATAATTATTCAAAACTAGTTAGTTATATATATGGTTACTTAGTATTTCAATTGAACTTTCACCTATACTTAGTTATATATATGGTTACTTAGTATTTTAGTTATTTGAAAACAAAAAGCATGTAATAATTAAAAATGTGTGTTTTATGTGAAATTTTATTGGTTCAAAGTTTTATTATGATGATATTGTTGATGTGTAAAGATGGTTATTATTTCAAGTTTATTATAGGAAATAGTATTTTTGTTTTGTATAAAGTGTAATTATTTTATAACAATTTATATTTTATATATATATAAATTAGAGAATAAAATTTTATTTTTAATTTTTATAATTAAATTTTCTGTTAAAATAAAATATTTTAATGTAAAAATTAATAATAAAATGAAAAATAAAGTAATGATGAAATGTTTCCTTGAAAATTATAGATTTAATTCAAAAGGAGTAGGGTATGTACGCCTCTATAATTGTTGCAAAAAGATTTTTTGTCTCATAAACAAGGAGCCCACATCAATTTGATTTATGGCTTAGCCGTCACCTTAAACATATATTATTGGTATTAGTATTATTATGTTTTTTAACATAATATTTATAATATTTATAAAATAAAAAGTAGTTTATGAAATGCTATATATATAAGTTTTTTAAGTTAATAAAATAACATATTTTCTTACTTCAATGTTAATATGATTTTTTAATGTTTTGGATAGTATTTTTTCACTTCAATATTAATATTAATTAAATTTGTTGATATTTTTTTTTAATAATTATATTTACAATCTCTTAATTGTTCGCATAAAGTGTTATGGGATAAAGTGTTATCTTCTTCTGAATTTTGTTTTCTTATTAAACTTAAAATGAATATATATGGTTAGAATTTCAAATCTTATTATTAATATGGCTTTATACTCTTAAAAAAATGTAAAGTTAGAGATACTATCCTTAAATTGAAAAAAAATCCTTATTCGTTGATATGACTATCACGTAGCAATCATTTATTCAAACTTGTAAATAGTCATTGTAAGAGACACTAATGATCTTTGATATATCATATGAATAGATTTAACTCATAATATTGTGTGGATTGCATGGAATCTTATAGACATGTGTAATTGTGTGGATTGCATGGAATCTTATAGACAGTTTTAATGGAGTTTCTTGATTGTTTTGAGCTGTAATCGTGGCCGTTGATCTGCTTATCCTCGTTTCTGGTGACCACTGTGTTTATTGTTCCGTGCGAGGGTATGATTGTAATTTTTATTATTCTGTCGACGCCTTTAATCATCGGTGTTGTCTTGTTGCCACATTATTCACAGTAGTTAATGCATGGTATTATGGTGTGAGCGAGGCATTGTATTTGGTTTTTGTTGCTGCGACGAGAGTGTAGCATTTTGGCCGTTATGCTGGCGGAGTATTGGCACCTATTTTTCCAGGGGTTTTGGCTATGTTTTCGAATTCATTAACCTTCAGACTGGTCAGGGCGTGTGGCTCCTTTGGAGTCTGAATTTTCTGTGGTTTCGGTTAATTGTTTTGGTTGGATTCTGCGTCGACTTGGAGGTTTCTTGTAACCTTTCTTCCGCAGTCTACGGCTCAGGTGACGCCGTCTTGGTTCTTGATTTCCGCAGGATCTTAAAGTCCTGGTGAAGGCTGTCTATGTTTTTCTCAGGCGGGCTTTTTGATAGTTGAGATGTTGAAGCAGCCCATTTTGGCTCTCGGCTTCCGCAGGAATTGATAGCTCTGGTGAAGGCTATCCAGGCTTAAACAGGTTGTTTTGGTAGCGTGAGGTGTAGGAGATGACCGTTTTGGCTCTGGTTTCCCACGGAAGATTGACTTTCTTGGAGTGGGCGTAGATTAAGATGAAGGTATGAAGTTTCTTGATCGTCTCTTCAAGCTTCCGGTAGGTAACTTTGGCTATTGACCTGTTTCATCCTTGATTCTGGTGACCCTGTGTTTTTTCATGCGATGCTATGATTGTTTTATTATACAGTCGTTGCTTCTTTTCTTTGGAGCTGTCTATCCACCTGTTAGCCTCATTAGTTTCTGCTTGACTTATGGTGTGAGCGAGTTTACTGTATTGGATATTTTGGTTGATGCGATGCGTGAGATGCATTTTGGACAGTTGTGATCCTCTTATCAGGCGGAGTGTGGGCACGGTGTCTCTATATGATTTGGGCTTGATATTCGGTTTCATCTGCTCCCTTACAGTTTTACTAGTTTGGGTTTGTGCTTTCTCTGGATATTGAACGTGGGTTCGATTTTTCCTGTTGCGATTGAGGCCTTGGTTGTTTCCAATTGATCTAGAGGTTTTATTCCATTCTCTCGTTGCCCAAAGTTCAGGTAAGGTAGTCTCGACTCTAGGCTTTAACAGGCTGTCTCTGGTTCTTGAGGTACAGGAACAGTTCGTTTTGGCCCTTGGATTTTTTTGGTTTAGTATCTCGAGAGTTTGGCTTTCCAGGCTTACATTGGTTGCCTTAGTTTGCTTGAGGTGGTTTTGTGCATCTAGCTATTGGTGATTGAAGCCTTTAGTGCAGTTTTGAGAGACAGGTGAAGGTTATTGCTCTTGGCCTTGTTGTTTTGAGCAGCAGGGGTAGGCTGTATCGGCTTTTGCTGGTAGTTTTGGGATAGGTGAAGGCCCTTCTGGATTGCGCAGGTTGTATTTTTTATGATCTTGGGCCTTCTCTTGTGGTGGTGGATTTCAGCACCAGGGTGGTCTGTTTGTTTGTTATCCAAGCTTTTATCCAGGTATGCTCGGCTCTCCTTAGTATTCATTGCATCAGATATTATTCTAATTACAAGCAGTGTTATTAGACTCCTGTATGGTTTTGGGGTTATAAGCGATCACAACCTTTTTTGGATATTGCTTATTGGATTTTTGGCCTAAGGATAAGGCTTCTTGCTAGTCAATTTTGAGCTTGCTGCTTGTTCATTGTAGTAGTTTCTGTGTATTGCATTCGTTTGAATCTGTTTATCTGATTCTGGGTATTCGGGTGATGGGATTTTGGTTGAATATCTGTGGCGAAGGTACTGTGTGACGCACTCTCAGGGGCCAATGCGGGTTCCTCTAGCTGATTTGTATTGGATGAGAAGAGTGAATCTTGTTATTTGGTTACCTTTCTAGGTTTCATGGGGCCTCCATTTTGGATTGCTAGGATTTCTGGTGTCACTGTGTTGTGTGTTATCTTTCTAGCTCTGTTTACATAGTTCGTTGTCCGGCTTTATCTGGGGGTTTTTGTGCTATAATATGTCGTTGTGAGCGATCAAATCTTTGGCCCGCACTCCGCCAGGGCATTTGAAATGCTCCAAGCAGGGCATTGGAGTGGAGAAGAGGCTCTCTGCTACATATCTGCCTTTTAATCTGGGTGTTTTGGGGACTGACATTGGTAGGGATGATCAGTTGGACAGAGTTTCTTCTCCTCGGGAATGCTTGAATGATGCTGGTATGGATGGGAGAATTTTGTCAAACCCAATTCTTTGCCCGGCTGTTTCTGATCCTGTGGGTAGGTCACTTTGCTCTCAAATGGATATAGGAGCAGATCTTTCTGCTGTTGGGGATTACTCTTTTAAGAGGATCTTGGGTCTTAGGGATGTGTCTTCCCATAATTCTCAGCCGTCTGGAAAGTGTGTTTTGGTTGAGGATGGGACTCAGCTTTCTGATTTGGATGAACATTGCCATACTTCTCTATGCGTAAGGGGATGTGAGAATCCCTTACCTGCTGGTTAGAAGCCTGGGACTAGTTATTTGGATGGGATATTACATTCTTCTCCTAAACAGGGTCATCTTTTGGATTCGTTGGGTTTTCAAAGTTGTGAAAAGGCATGTGGGCATTCTTTTAATTATCATTCTGATAAGCCTAGTTACTCGATTACTCAGGCGGAGGGGATGGTTCAAGAGTCTATGGATCCTGATGAATTGGATTCTGAGCATCGTTATTCTGGTCATATTGGTCCATCTAAGCCTAAGAAGAGGATCCCTAAACCTATCAAGAAAATAAATCCAGTCTTAATGACATTGGGGGAAGATGTGCTTTTAAATGACATTGTTCTTACTAATTCTGTGACTTTGGTTGGGAGGTTTGGAAGGAGGAACTATAATGCAAATACTCTTCATGGGTGGACTGTTAGGGTTTGGAATGGGATTATCAGTTCTGTTCCTGAGATTTATATGCTTCCACGGGGATGGATAGCATTTAAATTTTCTTTTGCTGATGATTCTGATAGGATTCTTGCTGGTGTTTGGAAATGGGATAATGCTGCTCTTCTTATCAAGAGGTGGACTCCTTTATTTGATCCCCGTAAGGAAAGGTATGACCATGTTCCTGTTTGGGTCAAACTTCCACATCTGCCTTTTAAATTCTGGTCTGCGGATTTCTTCACACTTGTTGGGAATACTCTGGGAACCCATCTGGAGACTGATTTCTCCTATTTACAATCTGGGGTCTGCTGTATAGGCCGGGTCCTTGTCCTGTTAGATTTTCGTTTGGGTCTACCTGCTGAATTGGTCATTAAAACAGGTAACCAAGATTTCTTTCAGCCTTTGGATTACTTGGGACTCCCCTTTAGATGTTATCGATGTCATGGCCTTGGACATTTGGCAAATGATTATTCCCTGTCCTTTAAAAAGCAGTCTTCTTCTAAAATTTGGAGAGTCAAAAAAGATTGGAATCAGCCCTGTGCTAAGGCAGGGATCTCAGTGGTTGAAACTTTGGATAAAGCCAATTCAGTTGAGAATCAGTCGATTGCCGAGGTTGGCAAGTCTGTGGCTGAGAACTTGAATGTTCATTCTTTTTCTTTTGATTTTGATCCTTTAGCCAATCTTAAACAGATAAGTTTATCTAATTCCTTGGATGAGAATTTATTTCTGAATCTTACTTCTGAGGCTTTATACTCATCTGCTCCGAATTCATCTTTGAAGGATCTTGGTTTTGTATCTCCTTGTAAGGCAATTGTTAGCAAGGGGTATTTTCTTCGTTCAAGTACTAAATCTGTTCAGGATATTTCTAGGATTGTCAAAAATAAAATTGGGATTACTGAAGTTGAGGAAGGTCTGACCGGGGATACCCAATTAGTGCAATCTGATTGGAGAGGTGTTGGGGCGCTTAGAGCATCTTCCCTCACTCAAGTTTCCATATGATCCTTATGTCCTTAAATGTTAGGGGTTTGGCTAGTCTTCCCAAGAAACTAGCAGTCAAAAGGCTTATAGATCTTCACTCTGTTGATGTTCTTTTTATTCAAGAAACAATGATTGAGGGGGATGTATTGGTTCATGAATTGGAACTGATGATTCATGGATGGCAGTTCATATCGGTGGATGCTATGGGCAGATCAGGTGGACTCATTGTAGGATGGAAGTCTTGTAATTTTCTTTTTATTAATGCATGGGCATTAAAAGCAGGGTTGTGTGCTGTTTTGTTTGATTATGATTTACAAAAAGAAACATCCTTTGTAAATTTATATGCGCCCTATCTTGATAGGGAATCTTTCTAGAACAATCTAAGCAAGTTGGATAGTCTCTTGTCTCCTTATTTAGCCTTTGGAGGAGATCTTAATTTCTCCATGGGTCTCTCTGAAATTTGGGGGGTTCATGCTCAAATTGATCCTTTATCTAATTTTTTCCATAATCTATTGGAGAATATGGGGTTAGTTGACATCAATCCATTGGTTTCAATTCCTACCTAGAGTAATCGCAGAGCTGGTGAAGAAGGTATTTGTAAAAGATTGGATCGTCTATTAGTCTCGGCTGACTTCCTAGATTGCGATTTCCTCCTTAAACAATGGATAGGCTGTGGAGGTGTTTATGACCATCAACCTGTTTTTTTGCAAATTTCTTCTCAGCACTTCAAGGCCCATAGTCCTTTCAAGTTTAATGCAGGCTGGCTGGATCATATTGATTTGGTTGATGCCTTAAAAAATTCTTGGGTTCGCTTTGATGATAGATCTGCCTTATCTCCTGAGGCTCAATTTTGTGCGAATCTAAAACGCATAAAAGAAATTTCTATCAAATGGTCTCTGAATAAAAAAGCTCAGAATATAAAAGACTTGGTTGATATTGAATTTGAGTTAAAAAGCTATCATGATAGTCATTCTTCTGGTATTTTATCAGCAGTTGATAAGGATCTATTGACTGAGATAGAATCTCGCAAGCAGGCTATTCTTCTTTTTAAGGAAAAGGAGGCTCGTCAGAAAAGTAGGGTTTTATGGTTGCGTTGTGGAGATGATAATACTCCTTTCTTTCATAAATTTGCTGCCCATAGGAAATGTCGTAACTCAATTTGGAAACTTTTTGATGATTCTGGAAATCTTGTGGAAGGATTTGAGGCTATAGCAGAAGCTGGGATTCAGCACTTTGAAAGTCTATTTAAAGAAGAAGATGATCTTCATCTTCCAGAAATTGTTCTTAGTGCTGGTAATTTTCCTACTTCTGTTACTGAGGATGATAATGCTGAGCTTATGCAAGCTATTACCCTTCAAGATATTAAGCATATCTTAAACATCAGCAAAAATGATAAGAGTCCTGGTCCGGACGGTATCCCTGTTGAGGTGTACGGATGCTTGTTTGATGTTTTGGGTGAAGATCTCTTAAGAGTAATTGAATTGTCCAGGATAAGTGGCAAGATCCCAGCTGTTTTTAATTCAACCTTTCTTGCCCTTATTCCTAAGGTTGACAGCCCTTCATCTTTTGAGGATTTTCGGCCTATATCTTTGTGTAATTTTGTATATAAAATTATTGGCAAGATCATTTCGATTAGAATCAGAAAGGTATTGAGTAGGTATATTTCTGGAGAACAGTTTGGTTTTCTGCCGGGTAGGCAGATTCATGATGCGGTTGGTGTTATTTAGGAGGGCATGCATTCAATGCATGTTAAATCCATAAAAGCTGTCATGATCAAGATTGATCTATCTAAAGCATATGACAAAGTCAGCTGGGTTTATCTTCGGGTAATTCTTGCAAAAATGGGTTTTGCTGGGAATTTTATTGCATGGATTATGAGCAGTCTTTCATCTGTTTCTTTCTCTTTGCTCATAAATGGTGTTGCAACCAACTTTTTCAAATCTGGTAGGGGGCTTAGACAAGGGTGTCCTCTAGCACCACTCTTGTTTCTTATTGTGGTTGAAGGCCTTGGGAGGGCTATTCTGCATGCTTCACACAATGGGTCTTATCATGGTTTAGACTTTGGTAATGATATTGTATTAACTCATGTTCTATTTGTGGACAACATTGTCATGGTCAATGATGGCACTGAACAATATCTCTCTACTCTTTATGAGATTTTAATACATTTCTGTAAAGCATCTGGGATGCAAATTAATAACAATAAATCATCTCTTTACTTTTCTTGTATGGAAGAGGCTGATGTTATTACTTTACAGAACATCTTTAGTTTCGCTGTTGCTCGTATTGAGTCTGGTATGAAGTATCTAGGGTTTAACCTTAAACCGTGCAGATATCTCATTAGGGATTGGGACTGGCTGATTATCAAAGTTGAACAAAGGATTCAGAATTGGAGCTTCCATTGGTTGTCCAAAGGAGGAAAGCTGGTACTGATTAAAGCTGTTTTAGAAGCTACTCCAGTTTATTGGATGCATTTTTGGGTTCCTTTGGGTGTCATAGACAAAATCAGAAAGCTATTCTTCAACTTTCTTTGGGCTGGTAAACAGAAATCCTCTGGTTTGTCTTGGATATCTTGGAAGTCTATTGCATTGCCTAAATCTTTGGGTGGTTGGGGACTCAAGGTACCTGTCTTATTTGCCAAGTCTCTTGCTGCCAAAAAGGTTTGGGATATTATTCAAGGTTCGGGTTTATGGGTCAAGATAGCTTATCAGAAACATATCTACCCTCTTAATAAACTGGATTGGATTAGATCCTCTGTAAAAAAGAAAAAGAATATTTCAATCTGTTGGAAAGCTATTCTCTGGGCCTTTGATCTTATTGGGAATTATCTGGTTTGGAAGGTTGGTTCTGGAAATGTTGTTCGTATAGGATTAGATCCGTGGGTTGGATGTAAATGGAGACATGCTCTGCCCACTCCTATGAGAGATAGGTTAAATTTGGCCAGTTACCATTTTCTTTCTGATATTGGAATTATTGGTATGTCTGTTTTAATGCCACAAGAATGGTTATCTGCAGATACTTTGGGGTTTAATGATCCATTTGAGATAGCTGTTTGGAATGGATACATTGCCAGCCTTAAATCTAGCCATGTTAGACTCTCTATTGAAGATGACTGTCTCATCTGGCATTTATCAAAATCTGGCAAATATTCTCCAAAAGCAGGATATGCTGAACTCATTTACAGAGAAGTAGACATGATCTGGTGGTGGAATATCTTATGGAAGATGAAGTGCCCACTAAAATCGAAAATTTTTAGTTGGTTTCTTTTCATAGGTAAAGCATTGACCTGGGATGTTCTCTGCTTGAGAGGTAGAGAGGGCCCTGGTAGATGTTATCTATGCAAACAGAGTTGCGAATCTAATTTCCATATTGCTGTAGAATGCCCTTTTACGCAATCTGTTTGGTCTATCATTGAGGAACATTTTTCCCTTAATAATCTATGGAATGGAGACTCCCTCTCTGAATGTTTTAAAAACTGGTGCCTGTTATCAGATGTAAATTTCATCAAATATTTACCCATCATTGTCCTTTGGTTTATTTGGAAAGCAAGAAATAGATCTTGCTTTGAGGATTGTGACTCCTCTCCTGCACAGGTTTCAAGTTATAGTTTAGGCATGCTGAAGAACATACCTCAGTCTCTACCTGTGGTCTCTTTTAGATCAATTGCTGTAGAGGAAATTGATCATTCATATGCTTGGGGCTATTTTGATGGATCTACTGCTGGGGATCCAACGATTTGTGGGGCTGGAGGTATTCTGTACATTTCTGATAGGCACTATATATCTTTCAAAGCAGGTTTAGGTTTGGGCACAAACAATTATCCAGAATTGTGTGCACTTAAGCTTCTCCTTAGGCTGGCTAGGATGCATAATTTGGATAAATTACAAATTTTTGGAGACTCCCAGCTTGTTATTAATTGGGTATCTGGTAAGTATAGATTACAAAATCTTGAACTATCCTTGATTCTTCAAGATGTTCACTTTTTATCGGACAGTTTTGATTTTGTGTCTTACAAACACATTTATAGGGAAAGGAATTCCAAAGCAGATTTGTTGGCTAAAATAGGGGGTAGTATTCATGAAGGTTTTTGGAGTACTTATGAACAGAGAGAGGCAGATTCCACAGAAATTTACCAGGTATTCTAAAGGTGATGTAGCGTGATATCTGTCATAGGACAGATTGCTGTTTCTTGAAGATTTTTCAGATATGATGCCATGGCTGATATTGATTTGCATTTTCATACATTTGGTGATCTCAAGCAACAATATTTAGAGCTTGACCTGCGGGCTGGTAGGCCTCTTATATATGGTTCTGAAAGGTTTTCTGGAATATTATTTTTCATATTTTGATGGTCTGGAATAGACCATTTTTAGCAACTATTTATTTTTATCAGCATATGATTTTTTATGAGACTTCATCAGCATGCTAGTTCTGCTCTGATATTTTTTCTTTTGATCACTTCCTTTATTGATCTGACCTGATTTATCAGGAGTGATGATATAAGTCTACTAAGATCAGACTTAGTTTTTTTCTTACTTCTCTTTCTGCTGGAAAGTTACTATTGGTGAACATTATGATCTGATGATGTAATGTATGTAATGTTCTTTGGATTGTGGATTTGTGCTCTTTATGAGGCAAATTTTGTTATGACAACTTCTTAGTTGTAATTTTGTAAAATGGACTATGAGGGCCATCTACTAAATGTGAATAAAGTATTTACGATTTTTTTCCTTGGAAAAAAAAAAAAAGTAATTGTGTATTATACGGAATCTTAAGGTCGTGAGTTTTTGTAAGTCTAAGAGCTTTGGATTTCTTTGGAGTTAAAATTGACTTGGGATCTTTAACACTGACTTGGAATCTTCCTTGGAGGACACTGTCCTTATATATCCCGAAGAAAAGAGGATTTTTTTTACTTTGGAGTTTGTTTTCAAGTTGGATTAAACACAAGTTCACAACCAAAACACGTGTTCTTTTGAAGATACCACATTATTTATAAAACCATGGAGACCTAATTTCAACCCACATAAAAAAATCTCCATCAAAGTTTGTGATATGGGTCATATTTCTTGATTTCGCTTTGGAAGATTAGAGATATGAACCCAATCCTTTGGGTAAATATATCCCCTTTAGGTGTGCTTATTACATACAATATAATCTGCACTCATGCATGTTTAAGAAAATGGTTTAAACCAAATTACGATGGATGAGGGAGAATCATGTTACACTCAATTTTAGATTATATCATCATTTCATCTTGTTATAAAGTGTTTTTTTTTCGAAAGTATACAGAGGTTATAAAATGGATAAGGGAGAATGATGTTGCACTCAACCTTAGATTACATAATCATTTTATCTTGTTATAGAGTTTTTTATTTTCAATTGCATTAAAGTATACATAGGCTGTAAAATGAAAACATAGTAAGCTTTCATGGTGGAAAGACTTCATAAAGATGGATAACCATTGGGTCGAGGACTTTGTACCTACTCCTTGTTGGCCTTAGGGAAAGATAGGCATAATTCAGTTAGAATTCTGCTTGGAGGATAAAGAGTCTGGTCGCAAGAAGAAGAAATTGCGACAGAAGTAGATGAAGGTAGAGAAGAAGTTGCAATGGAAGCAGTTGTGGAAGGAAGAACAAGGTAGAAGAAGCAGCTACATAGGAAGTTGCGACGAAGGAAGACAGAAGTAGACGAGGAGAAAGAGTTAAGACAAAAGAAGCAGTCGCAGAGGAAGTTGCAACAAGAGAAGAGTTCATGAAAGAAGAGAAGTTGCAACAGAAGAAAAGCCATGACAAAAGGAAACGATGCGACGAGATTGACCGCGATGAAATGAACCACAATAGAGAAGGCGTGCAGCGATGCAACAACTGAAAAGGAAAGCTTGGGAGACCGTGGATACAAAGTCTAATAGAGTCACACGTGATGTAAGGAATAAAAGCATCTTTGTATTTTGGGTCGATAGTGCCTACTGACGAGTGTAACTAGAATAGGAATGACAGCTTGTTGGCTAACAGAATAAAGTCGGTTGAATGCGACATGTAACGAGTCTATAAAAGGAAGAACCCAAGCTATATGTAGGTTACTTCCTCAGTACTTACCTATAGGTTATTTTATTAGTTTCTTAATTCCTAGTTAGTTAGTTGTGCCTGAAAGAGGAGTTGGGCGATCCATACTGTGTGTGGAACGACAGTAGAGTAAAGAAGGAGAATATTGAAGGACAGAAGAATAGAGAGCATGATAGGAGAAAGAAGTATGTATAGATAAGAGAAGAAGATCTAGAACAGAGTCTACAGCTGATTGCGCAAACAAAAAGCTGCCATGTATTTCTCATGCCAGATGAAGAGCGCATTTGTGGTTTTTCCCGGATGGGTTTCCATGTTAAATAATGTGTCATAGAATAGATGATGAATGTGTTTATGTTGCATGAATGTATATGATGAATGTGCTTAAGTTGCAGGAATGTATATTGTGAATAAGTGTTCATATATTTTCTTATGAATGAGTTCTCTTATGCATGAGTCACACTGTTAATAGATATCATGTGTGCTAAAGCTTATATTGTTGTTATAACCTATGTCGACGGATAAGTTAAGTAGTGTCTTATCTATGCATAGTAAGAATAAGTATTACACCCACCAGCTTCGGTCGAGCTAGTTGGTAAGGTGCCAAGGGAGAAGAAATCCCCACCCAACTGACGAAACCTGGTTTTGGAAGTTACCCATAAGATATATATCGGGTGAGACTGCATCTACATCACAGGTGTTGTGGACTGAGCCTTGCTCTATCGAGTCGATATCTTGGGCTTTGTTGCGCACAACAAAAGTTTTGAACTTGGGTCTGTTATAGCGGAGTTCACCACTCTAGGTGAATCACACTTTGTATGGCCTTCCCCTGTCCCGCTGCAGACTCTTTAGACCCCATGGACTATCTTTTATCCTTTGATGTTTCCTTGATCATCCCTAAAACTATATGAAAAATGATATACGCCGCTTTTTACCCGATAACCGCGTACATACATGGGTTTGACCCCTATAACCGCGTACATCGGGATGTGTGCATAATCCAAATCCTTTTGGAGTTTTCCTTAACATAGATCTGACTCATTTGACTCCTAA
>LPNX010074945.1:0-10326 GCA_001517045.1 Pseudotsuga menziesii | reverse complement strand
TTGTGGTACCCCAAGCCATAGGAATTTCTCTCCGTAACAGAATTGGTGACTCCACTGGGGAGTTCCTAGTAGTTGTCCTTTGGGGGTGATTTTCTCGGCATTAAATGTATTTGAATTGCTCTTTCTCTCTTGTTTATGTGTCGGGTCTGGGGGGCATGTATGCCTGGTAGAGTCTGATTGGAGTGAAGTTTGTCTCAGCCTGCCTGTTTGCCTTGTTTTATGCACCTTTTCTTCCTGTACGCGGGTTTTTGATTTACAGTCGCGTATAAACGCGGTTTTCTCTGTGATTTCCACGTATACACGCGGGTTTACTATGAACAGTCACGTATACCCTGGTTTTTTCCCTTTTTGTGGAAGATAATTGGTTGCTGGGTGAATGCTGTTAGTTGCTGAGTCTCCTTTGGCACTGCCTGAGTCTGTTTTGACCTCTGTTTTTGACCGAAAACGTTTTTTTTAGCCTAAATTTTTTTTTTAGGAAAGTTCTTGTCATGGCATTTTCGATTTTTTGTTTGAGATTAGTGCATTAGAGTTCTTTTACCTTAGTGCTTTGCTTGGATGATGTTTATGTGTGCTTGCAGATTCTGGGGGTGGTAGAATCATTCTTTTGCTTTCTACATCTCTTATATTTTCAAAAAATCCAAAAACATTTGCTTATCATAATGCATTGCATTTTGCACTTTGCATTGTACTTGCACTAGATCTAGATTTGCTTTGGAGTACTAGTTAGGACTTCATATAGGAAAAATTTGCATTCATCATTTGAAGAAGAATTGTGCATTTCACGTAGTAGCATACCCTGTTTACATGGACACAATGCATTTGCATTGATTGTTACGGTGTGCATTTTACTTCATGTTGCGTCATAACACCACTAGTTGCACGACCATATCCTATTTTTGAGTAATAAAGCCAACTAAAATCAACGCTAATTAAAATGAATTACACTCTTTTCTTTTCTAGGGTGCACCAACAAGCTTAGGTCTTAGGATCTTGGAATAGTTCATTGTAAGTCAATTCTCCAAGATCACTAAACAAAAACATCTAGGTGTCTGTCCAGGGAGTGTGTGAAATCCTTGATATAACCATCGTTCTCAAGATCCTCCTCTCAAATGGGAGTTAAGCACGAGGCAGTGTGAGCGGTTATTGATTGGGATGACCCCTAGTCATAACTGAGTAGCACCGGAGATATTTCCAGGATTGTATTCGTATCTGGGGGCTCTTTCGAGAGTTTCGGGCTTTGCTACCCTGCCCATACGGTCAATCCTGCCTGCGACTGTCCACCTGAGCTTTAAATATATTGAGGTGACCTTAGTGACCTTACCTAGGATATCGAGGGGGTACTTGTAGAGGTTATTCTGTAGGTGTCCTGACCAGGTTGGGGTTGGACAGCACAGTCGCTTTACGCGTTGAAGCTGAGGGCCACAATAATTGGTTACGTACCTCCGCTTGTTGTGTATGGGAGTCTCAGGCATCTCCTAGGTGAGACATACCTGCTTCATTCGGGAGCTCACTTATCCAGCCCTTGTTTGCTTGCATTTGGCTTTAGATTTTGTTAATGATTGCTCTGTGCACACTAGTTGGCCTAGGGTTTACGTAAATAGAGAGTCTTTGCTATTTTTGTTTTGAGTCATTGTGGATTCGAGTGCGGTTCCACACCGTTCTCGGCGGTTAGCAGGACTTCTGCCTTCTACTTCTCCTCGTCCTTTGGGAGAGAGACCTAGACAGTCCAGGTGGACTATGTCACACACTGATTCACACACCATGGAGGATCATTTAGAGACTATTCCTGAGCCACCTCCTCCCATTCGTGTTGACAATGGGGAATTTACTCCTACATACGATCCTTCACCTAACCTAGCCGAGTTCGGTCCTGTGATTTCCTAGATAGGATCTTTGTACGATAGACCTACTCATCCTAGGGTTGATTCCCCATTGACACATTACCGGTATGGAATGCCGGAAGATGCCGAGACTCACTTTGAACCTGCCAGCACTAGCTACAGTAGTTATGCTACGACTGGTTTTCCTATGGATGATTTGACATTTCATGTCAAATCCGACTTTGAGCCTAGCACTATGCCTGGGGGAAATCCCATTCCTTACCTTGCGGAGAGGTTTGGGAGTACTAGTCACATTGCACCTTCCGTCCCAGTGGTGGAAGCTACATCTCATCTCCCTCCTAGGTCTAGGGTTAGCGATCCGATTACGATACCAGGTCCGAGACGGGTGACGATAGGCAGTAGTACATATCTTATTACTCAGATTCCTTCATCCTCGGTTTCGAGTTCTTCAAATGTACATCCTCCACCTTATCCACGTGGTCCTTCGAGCCTATATATGGCTACGAGTCAGGTCCATACTGCGATTACTAGGCCGATTGTGTCTCAAGCTCATATACCACCTGTTGCTTCGGGAGGCTATATTCACGCTTATAGTGGTCAGCTTGTTACATCTGAGGCCTATATACCTACTTCTGGTATGTATGTTCCCCCTTCCATAGCTTATCTTCCTACCTACAACAGACAGCTTTGACTCTGATGTTTCCATATATCGCGAAGGATGTTTCCACATCCCGAGTGCAGAATGAGGAACAAGCAATATTTAGGGCGCAGGAACTGGACTTGATTTATGCTCATTCTGGTTTGTTGTATGAGATTATTCCCAACGCTCCTCGTTCCAGTTTCGATCCCAAGGTCAAACCTGGACCACATGCCGATGGCATTGTGGGTTGTGCAAGTGAGAAACCTGCGGATTTGGTTGCAAAACAAGTTAGTCAATTGTCACTCAACCAGTCTGCTTCAGGATAAGCTACGACTTCGTCTCAACCCACCCAAATGGTGAATGTACTTTCTGTACAATTGTCGGACCAGAAGGGTAACCAGCAGCCCGGACGGAATAGAAGAAAGGGTAAGAATAATAATCGAAAGGGTGGGAATAGGAATGAGAATGCTACCAATAATGACAAGAACAGACAGAATGCTGGCGGGGACAAGCAAGTGAAGCGTAAGGTTAAGTTCCCTTGCAAGCTATGTAAGGATGATCACCTCACTTACTTGTGTCCTCGGATTGATGAAGCTTCGAGACTCTTAGCACAAGGCCCAGTTGTGCTAACGAACCCTTTACCGCATAACCAAAATATGAACTCAAAGTCCCAGTAGCAATCTAGTGAGAATGATCCACCAGAGACTAGTGCTCATGGGTGCATTAACATGGTCCGTGCTACCAAGGTTGTGACTCGTGCGAAATATTATGGATCGTCACAACCCAACCCAGGAAAAGAACCTGATCCACCAGGAACCCCTTTGCGCATTGAGAAACCTGCGGATAAACCTGAGGCTGCACCTCGCATTCCTAAGGGGGTACTTAAATTCTCGGGGCATAATCCAAATGCCTGAGCCACCCAAAATTATTCAGTTGTCGAGGATTTGGGCCATACTCCTTGTGCGATGTCTGCCTTGGAAGTGCTTCAGAGTTGTCCTTCGCAAAGGAAGGCTTTGCTTTGTGCTCTTGGTGTGAACGGTGATGATTCTTCCTCAGTGATCAAATTTGAAACAGCAGGACATCAGCCTCACTTGCCCTACTATGTGTCGCTTTTGGTACACGTAGAATGTCTTAGTATGATCGTCAAGCGCACTGTTATTGACGAGGGTGCTACTGCATCTATGATGTCTTTGTCCTGTTGGAAGGGTCTTTCTTCTCCTGAGTTGTCAAAATCAGCGACTATGTTAACTGCTTTTGATGGGAGATCTTTTAGGCCGCACGACATCCTTCCGTCCCTTAAAGTCCATTTGGGGGGGAAGACCATTGCGATAGAGGTTGAAGTGGTTGATGCACCCCTTGACTACAATCTCTTGCTAGGTAGGAACTGGATGTATAATATGCAAGCCGTTGCTTCTTCCTTGTTCCGCGTTGTATGCTTTCTACATAACGGGAAGATTGTAACGATTGATCAAATGAAATTCAAGAATTCCTCTGTTACTGCATCTTCGGGAGCTTCGGTCCCGATCGTTGAACACTCTCAGCCGGCAACTGGGAGTGTGGGTGTAGGCATGTATCCATCCCTTATGGGAAGCTTTAATTGCCCTGCACCAGTCCTCATGATAGGATCTTGTTCCGATAAGGCTTCGACTTCTACGACCTCAGTGTCTTTTCGCACGACTCATGTGGAAGACCCTTGGATTCTTCCTACACTGAGTATTTCGAGTGAGCCTGTCGAGACCAACGTGCCGCTTCCTGCAGCCATGATAGCTTATCAAGCCAATCTTACGAATGTTGCAGAGCCCTGTTCTTCCTCTTCACGGATGGAAGAGGAAGACCCCTATGTGCTGCCGGCATGGGAAGTACAGTCTTCTCATGCCCACGACTGCCTTGATACAGTTTTCCCTTCAGATGAAGCGATCATCAAGGCTATGTCGGGCGTTGAGCCGCCATGGGAGGAACTTCATCATAGATCATATTAGGCTTCCACCACTTGACCGTTTGGAGCATGAGCATTATAGGGAGATTCTTAGTCAGAGAGTTGGTAGTCCCATGGTTCCATTGAGCTCTCCTGGTCAGATGGCTGATGGAAACATGGCGAACATATCTTCCACGATTTCTATCAACATCTCTCGAAATCCTGGCACCATTGAGAATGTCTATATTGGGGCGGAATGTTCCCATGCTGATATTCTTGAATATACCGAGCTATTCAAGAATTCCATGATGTTTTTGCTTGGTCTTATGATGAGATGCCAGGTATTGACCATCGGATTGTCAAACATGAGATTAAGACTTACCCCAACGCTAAGCCTGTTCGACAACGTTTACGCATCATGAATCCTAGGAAAGCCATTAAGGCAGAGATAGAGAAGCTGTTGAAAACCGGTTTCATCTATCCCGTTCCCTTGACAGAATGGGTTTCAAACCCTGTTCCGGTGGATAAGAAGCAGGGAGCAATCCGAATATGCACTGATTTCTGCGATTTGAATCGTGCCTGTCCTAAGGATAACTTCCCCACGCCATTTATAGATCAGATTTTGGATGAGTATGCGGGTAGCGAGGTGTTCTCCTTCATGGATGGCTTTTCCGGGTATAATCAGATCCAGATTAAACCTGAGGACCAACACAAGACTGCATTTATTTTTCCTTGGGGAACGTTTGCATATCGAAAAACGCCTTTCGGCCTTAAAAACGCCAGAGCTACATTTCAGCAGGCGATGACCTTGATTTTCCATGATCTCAAGTCTATTATTGAAGTATTTTTGGATGACCTCGCTGCTCATTCTCGTATGAGAATGCGTCATCCCTATCACTTGAGATTGGTCTTCGAAAGATGCCAGCACTATTCGGTTCGATTAAATCCTCATAAGTGCATCTTTTGTGTGAAGTCAGGTCGTTTACTATGATTCGTCGTTTCAAAGGAGGGCATAAGGGTCGATCCCTTAAAGGTTGAGGCAATACTTCAGTTGTCTCCCCCGAAGAACATTCGTCATCTTCAGTGTTTGCAAGGTATGGCAAACTTCTTACAAAGATTTGTGGTCAACTTTTCCAATTTGACTAGATGCTTTATGCGTCTCTTGAAGAAGGATACTCCCTTTGAATGGGATGAGCGAGGCCAGGAGTCCTTTGATGCACTTAAGCGAGCCCTAGCATCAGCCCCGATCATTAGTCCTCCGGATTATAGCCGTGATTTCCTATTATATGTGGTCGCGTCTTTAGAGACAATTGGTAAGGTGTTGGTTCAGGAGGATGAGGAGCTCCAAGAGCATGTCATATATTATCTGAGTTGAAACCTTATTGATGCAGAGATTCGTTATTCTCATGTCGAGAAGCTTTCTTTAGCGACCGTACATGCGATTCAGTGTTTGAGACATTATATTCTCCTTCGCCAGACCTTGGTTGTGGCCCATGTCAATTCGTTTCAGTTCACCCTCACACAAAGGATGATTGGGGGAAAGTATAATAAATGGATTGTCATTCTGCAAGAATTCGATCTCGAGTTTGTTTCGGCAAAGTCGAAGAAATCGTTAATTTTTGCAGAGCTTATATCAGATTTCCCAAGCAAGGCCGAGGAGTTGGTTTGTGAAGATACGTTGGTCGATGAACACATCTTCTTAATCTCAACGTCTGACCCATGGTATGGAGATATCATAGTATATCTGCAAACACAGAGGACCCCTACTCACCTCTCGCGAGATGAACGACGACGATTACGTCACGTCTCTAAGAACTACCTTATAGTGGACAATACTTTGTACCGCCGTGGGGTAGATTCCATTTTACGACGTTGTTTAACTCATGAGGAGGCTAAGGTTGTGTTGAATGATTGCCACGGAGGGGCGTGTGGTGGTCATTTATCTGGGCTTTCTACAGCTCAAAATATTTTGAGAGCGGGTTATTTCTGGCCATCGATCTTTAAAGATTGTGTTGATGCGGTCAAGAGGTGCCACCCTTGCTAGGTGTTCGCACGAAATATGTGCTCGAAGCCTGCCCCGTTACATCCCATTATCACCACCGGTCCCTTCACCAAGTGGGGGCTCGATTTTATGGATTGCAACCCAGCTTCGGCTGGGGGGAACCATCATATTATAGTGGCTATGGATTATTTCACGAAATAAACTGAGGCAATGCCTACAGTAAAATCCGATGGTGAGACAGCTGCTCACTTCGTATTCAACCAAATCATTACTCGGTTCGGGATTCTGAAAGAGCTTGTCACTGACCATGGCTCGTACTTTCAGAACCGTATGATGGAAGAGTTGGCATCCAAGTTAGGGTATAAGCAAGAGCACTCCTCTTCTTACTACCCCCAAGCGAATGGACAGGTTGAAGCAGTGAATAAATCACTTAAGTCCATTCTCCAACGAACCATTGGACAGAGCAAGACGAATTGGCATATTATGTTATACCCTGCTTTGTGGGCATATCGAACCACGGTTAAGACTGCCACTAGTTTTTCTCCATATCAGCTTGTGCATGGAGTGGATTCGATATTGCCGATTGAATGCGAGATTCCTTCGTTGAAGCTAGTTGTGGAACTCTTACCAGACACTTCACCTTTGGAGCAGCGTTTGGTCTACCTCGAGCAACTTGATCAGCAGCGTTGAGATGCCTTGGTGGCTCTAGAGGTTAATAAACGTCGCGTTAAGGTCCAATATGACAAGTATTTCCGTCCAAGAGTGTTTATTGAAGGATACTTGGTCCTTTTGTGGGATCAATCGAAAGAACCCTTAGGGGCAGGGAAATTTAATCCTATGTGGCGTGGTCCTTACATGGTCAAGCGTGTCTTAGAGAAGGGTGCCTATGAGTTAGTCAATTACGAAGGCACAGCTTTGGCAGAGCCTAGAAATGGGCTCTATCTCAAAAAATACTATGCATGATCTTTAGCCAAGGCTGCTTGTTGTATATTATTGTACAGCTTTGCATAGTTAGGTATTTTTCCTTATCGTGATCAGGTTTGTGATTAGTTTCCATTTCTTTTGGCAGATGTCAATGGAATTTTCCACCTACATAGGATTCGCGGATGGTGCAAGCCATCACACTCAGCACTCAGCCTCTGCTGCTTGGGTGATTTATACTCCCATGGGTCAGGTACTGTCTTCAGGAGATGTATATCTACGGCCATCTTCCAACAATGTTGCTGAATATAGCGCCGTTATCGAGCTTCTACGGGATGCCATTTCACATGGTGTTCTATCTCTTGAGGTACGTCTTGATTTGGATTTAGTAGTGTCATAGCTCAATGGTTTGTACCATGTTAGAGATCCGACGTTATTGAGAAGATTCTTACGTGTAAGATTGTTAGAACGGCAATTTGACAGTATCACATATATACACATTCCAAGAAATGATAATCAAGTTGCTGACTCATATGCTAACTACGTGTTAGATTGGCATTTGTTTCATTCATAATAAATTAATCACAAACATTTTTACACATGTAAATAAATAAACTGATCACCATAGAACCTTTTATATATATCAAAAATGTGGTAATACATAGTGTCATATACAAAAGTGGAGCTTTCAAAGCTTCCATCATATAACACACGGTCGTACAAAACATATACACTCCCAGGTATCTAATCCTGTGGAGGAGGGGGGTTGTGATCATGATACATCACTACGGCTTTAGCTAGCCGTCGGAATAAACACACCCATGCGCGTGGCACTCCCACCACCTGTCGATGCATGGCCTCAGGCAAGTCCTCGACTTGCGCCATGGGAACTCTATGAGTCAGTCGCACGAAGTTGGTATGAATGCTCTGGAGTGTTTGCTCTGAATCCACACCTTTGTTGTCATCCCCTCTTCCCCTCCGTCTATGACGTGGGAAGCCCTCTGGTCACCGTGGTCCCACATCTGCACATGAATAGTAGATGTCACTATGTGTTGTCACGCCAAAACATGTCTTTTTGATTCCACATAATCAAAGAAAATACAAAAAAATTAAATAACTCAAAAAACTTTTAAAAAGAGTGAGAGTCAAGATTCGGTACCTATCTCTCCGTATGCTGATCCTGGTGGCAATGGCATGTCCGGATCCCCCCGGAAATCTATCCCTCCATAGGGGTAGTCATCTATGGCAACAATTTGTCATCGCCACCATGGAAAGAAGTCAGCTGGATATGGGTTGGCCACCCTACCACCCCTTAGTCTGGGCATAGCATCTGCCCAACGCCGTTGGGCCGGATCTCAAACCCCGTGGAGAGGAACGTCCACTCTAGGGCTCAATCCTGGAACACGCTCGAAGAAAAACGTGCTCAGAATGCTGTTGAACCCGAAGTTCCGTATCCTAGCTACCTTACACTCACTGAGCTGGTGTTTCATGTTGCTCAGTAGTGTAGTACTCCAGTCGTATATGGTTGGTCTCATACACTCCACCGCATAGAACATCAGTGGCCGCAAGGCCTAATGGAGTGAGGCTAAGCCTGCTATCCTGCCCAGTGTCAGTAGTATGGTCTTTAGGCCCAGCACCTGTATAGCATTGGTGGGGATTTGACTTCCCACCTTCTCAGTATCTGGGTAGCAGTACATAGCTACGTACTCATCGATAGTAAGCCCACCGCCTGGCCCACCTCAAGGACAAAGGTTCACCACCTCCCCTCGTCTAGGTAGACCTGTGATAAAGTATATTTTTTCTACCTCTATGGTGAGAGACATCCCATCTATCCGGAAGGACTCTGAGTCTGGATCCCAATAGTCTACCAGCATCTCTAGCAGTCTTGGTTTGGCCCTCAGACCACCAAGACACCAAAACTTGTAGAGTCCGCATGCTCGAAGAGCTTGTTGAGCCATCACGTCGGCCCTTATAGCTTCCTCTACTTCACCATGCTCGCGCTCTCTCCATTCTAGCACCATCCTGCAAGAGAAATTGCCACATTGCCCATTATATTCTTATAAATTCACTTGTGCGGTGTCATACGCGACTGTTTTGCAAAAAGCTGCATATGTACGCGGTTTCTAGCCTCTTTTCTGCATATAGCCAGACCTATACACAGAAAAAGCTTCGATATCCGCGTGGGCCGCAGCGCTCATGTAGATATGGCCTAAACAACCTCATTTCACCATGAAAATCAACAAAAATTATATTAAAATGCATGAGGAGAGCATGAGTAAATACCTGGAAGAAACGGTTGTGAATTCCGCCGGCTGGATCTCCTGGAATTTGCAGTTAAAAATCAGAGCTCCAATGGGTAAAAGTTTCAAATGATTTATATTTTTTCCTATTTATAGAAAAATTTTCAAATATTTGAACATTTTTACCTCCTTTCCTATAGTTTTGACAGTTTCTAACCATTTTGGACCGTTTCTGACATAATTTGTGATGTAGAAGACCATTTTCAATGCCGTTTCAGCCATTGGATTGACCCGTTCGTACTGATCTCAGGTATAACATCTACACTGGCATATAGGTTAGGTTCACCACCGTTTGCATTTTGCATGACCTTATGACCATGTCACCATGACCTTAGGTACGAACCCACTCTATTATTTCGCGGAACCTTCTTGCTGCTTTAGAAGTGGCATAATATGAGTGGTAGAGCTTCACCTTACATGGGTACCCTAGTTAGCCCCTTATTTGCATTTGGTGCCCATGCCGACGTTTTCTCCTTTAGGATGTGGGAGTCCATTGTATAGTACTGCCATGACATTTCGCAAGAGCCTCATACTCCTCTTGATCTTATGCTGGCCTGTTTCCCTCCGGACCCCCCCTATGTCAAGTTGTGAATGCATTATCATGAGCTTTTCCTGCCTTATTGAGCTTTATGCCGGCTCCCCTGACATTGCGTTTCAGCCATATAGCCTGAGCTTCTCTCATGTCTAGCCATGCAGAGCCATTTTAT
>LPNX010074943.1:671594-681594 GCA_001517045.1 Pseudotsuga menziesii | reverse complement strand
GGTTCAAAGTTCTGCTAGATCAAGTCAGTTTCACTATTGGACCAGCTCAGCATAAGGAATGGTTCATTGCAACTTTGTTACCGCATATCAGGACTCCACTCATGCAACAGAAGGTTGTTGATCAACAAGAGGCTTTGGAAACTGCTATGAAGCTTGAAACAACTCCTGTCGAAGATAATTCTAGTATAGCTCAAATACAAGCACAGTTGGCGGCAATGGCTTTGGAGCTTCGCGACATGAAGAAGGGGAAATATAGTTGCGAAGAGGTTTGGTGTACACGATGTCGAACAGAGGGTCACGACAAGGAACAGTGTCCTGCAGTAAGAAATTACCTAAATTCTGGTGCGCTAAACCCATTCAATCCTAGTGTTCTATATTGTGATATCTGTAGGACAACTGGCCGGCATCGACCTGAAGATTGCTATCTACTGCAGAGATATGTGCAAGTACCTAAGAACCCCTATTGCAAGTTTTGTAAGTCAGTGGGACACAACGAAGATGAATGTCGCAGTTTTTACCTCATGAGAGAACGAACCTATGACGCTTATAGGGTACAAAACGATGGACAAGGCAATGAGGGATATGGTTACCGTGGTAGTACATCAGGTAGAGGTACTTTTGGAGGTCGTGGTCATGGTGGTATGTCTGGAAGAGGTCGAGGCCAGGTTGTGTGCTATAACTGTAATCAGGCAGGACATCTAGCTAGAGACTGTCGGAACCCAACTACGACATGTCGATATTGCAGAGAAGTTGACCATGTGATTGAGGAATGCCCGCAGCTGATAGCCAAGATACAAGAAAGAAATAGTGCTCCTACTTAGAATATTCAGATGATTGCTGTAGAGCAAAGACCTATCCCAGCCATTAATGTTGTTACAAGGAGTGGCGCTACGACGCAAATACAGAATAAGGAGAAACATCTTGATGAGACTTGGGTTCGTAAGGCCCCAGAGAAAATTCCAACCTTCGATGTGGGAAGATAAAAAGAGAAATTTATGGAATCCAGAAAAGACTTTGTTGATCCGAGCACACATGTAGCACCTGCGCAACAGCATCAGCAGCAGTCACAGTCTCAAGAAGCTTTGACGGATAAATGAAGCTCTGGTAAGGGAAAAACTATTAATAGAGTCAGAAGAACTGGAAGAGAAATGAGATTGCATGCTCAAATAGGAGAATATGACATGACTGATGTCATTCTGGACCTAGGATCCGAAGTAAATGTCTTAACTAAACAAACATGGGAACAAATGGGAAAACCTACCCTTGAATGGTCTCCTATACAGTTGAGATTAGCCAATCAATAAAAGATTGTGCCCCTAGGAAGATTCCATAGTGCCCCAGTAGATATTGATGGGGTCAGTACTTTAGCAGAATTTGAAGTCATTGAGATAATTGATGATAGAAACCCCTACCCAGCTTTGCTAGGAATTGAGTGGGAAATAGACAATGCTGCAATCACTAACCTTAAGAAGAGACAGATGAATTTTGAAGGGAAAGGTTTGAGAGTCATAGTACCACTGGACCCTTCTCAAGGAGAAAGGTACACAAAACCACTCAGAGATGAAGATCAGGATGTTTTAGACCATATCTACAACATCACAGCTAAGGAAGAAGATTATGTTGATCCTACTACCGAAGGTATCATGGATTAGCAGTGTGACAGTACCTGCATGACGAATTCAGATTACGGTCTAGAAAATTGGCAGAATAGACTTTCTGAACTACATGGACATCGATGTGCAAGAATTACCAAGTGTCTCAGATGGCTTGGTTCATAGACAAGAGACTTGCCTACCTTTGATGGCTTGATAGACCCAACAGATTTTATTATACAATTCTCAGAGCAGGTACCAGATTCACAGAAAATGGAGATTCTAGATTCAACATTCAGAGCCACAGCAGCCAGATGGTGGAATGGTCATAAAAAGTACATTCATAGTTGGGAAGCGTGCCAGAAGTCCCTTTGCCTAAGATTCAGGGATCAACCTCAAGAGGTGCCAAGCAGGCTTAGTGGTAAGACTAGCCCTCAGGGACATCTGGAGCAATTCTACGAAGCATGGAAGCATGTACCTCGTGAAGAATGGGTACATAGGTTTGTGCACACCCTAGAACCTATAGCAAAGAACTGGTATGCGGAGGTCGAGCTTCGCCATGGTACTGTAAGTTGGGATAGTCTTGTTGATAGTTTTGTGCTGACATTTTCTATTGATGAGGTTTGTCCTGCTTTGGACGCAACTGTTAGGTTGATCCATACTAAAGTGTTTGATGATCAAGAAATAGCAGAATACCAACCTGATTGGAAGGAACAAGAAGCTAATGCAGTAGGATGTTATAACCTCGCAATTGATGAGGATGATGATCCATGCAACATTAACATTCCTGAGTCAGAGGGCAATTGCGAGGTACATGGACCAGCAATTGAAGCACCTGAAGTGACTCAGCCCTTGAAGACGCGGACAATAAACAGTGGATTAGAAGGAAAGCCTAAGTATGCTATCATTGGAGATTATTGGGATGAAGAAATGGTGAGCAAAGTGACCCAACTTCTCCATGAGTATCAAGACCTATTTCCAATGAAGTTCTCAGAGATGAAAGGTATCCTTGGTGATATAGGAGTGATAAAGATCCCTTTGAAACCTGATGCGAAGCCTGTGAAACAACGCCCTTATAGGATGAACCCTAAGTATAAAGAAAAAGTTAGAATGGAGCTAGACAAGATGCTTACTGTAGGAATCATTGAGCCCGTTGAAGAATCCGAATGGGTCAGTCCTATGGTGGTGCAAGAAAAGAAGACTAAGGGAGAAATCATAATCTGTGTTGATCTGAGGAAGCTGAATGATGCCTGTTTACATGATCCTTTCCCTACTCCCTTTACAGATGAAGTTTTAGACAATGTCAGAGGTCAAGAAGTGTACTCTTTTACTGATGGATTTTCAGGTTACCATCAGATTAGAATTGCTCCAGAAGATCGACATAAGACAACATTCGCTACAGAAATGGGATCCTTTCAGTATATAGTTATGCCCTTTGGATTGAAGAATGCACCTACTATGTTTTCTAGAGTAGTCATCTCTGCATTTAAGGAATTTATACATAAATTGTTAGAAGTTTATTTTGATGATTGGACTATCTTTGGGTTACTAAAAGACCATATATCCAGTTTAAGACTTATGCTGGACAAGTGTAGATAGCATCAGATTTCCTTGAACTTGAAAAAGTGTATCTTTGGTGCACCTTTTGGAATTCTGCTAGGTCACATTGTATGTAAGCAAGGACTGATGATGGATCCTGCGAAGATAGCCATTATTGTGAACTTGCCACCTTCGAAGTCTGTTAAGCAAATTCGCACTACACTTGGTCATACTGGATATTACAAGAAATTCATTAAAGGATATGCTCAGATCACAGCCCCTATGGAAAAGCAGTTGAAGAAAGATATTAAGTTTGAATGGACACCTGAGTGCCAAGAAAGCTTGGATATTTTGAAGGAAAAGATGGTAACTGCCCCTATCTTAGTATTCCCTGACTGGAATAAGGAGTTTCATGTGCATGTCGATGCATCCTCCATTGCTCTGGGTATAGTATTGGCTCGGTCAAGTGAAGGTAATATTGATCACCCTATTGCTTTTGCAAGTAGAAAATTGTCTACAGCAGAAAAGAATTATACTACGACAGAACGAGAAGGTCTAGCTATGGTTTATGCATTGCAGAAGTTTCGACACTATCTGTTAGGATCTCATTTTAAGATGTTCACTGACCATTCTTCTTTGAAGTATTTGGTTAACAAGCTTGTGCTAGGTGGAAGGATATGCAGATGGTTGATTATGTTTCAGGAATATGACTTTGAGATCATAGTCAAACCTGGAAGACTTAACCTAGGTTCTGACCACTTGTCGAGGATTGAGTCAGGAGAAGAGCCCATTAGTTTGGATGAAGGTCTTCCTGATGCCCAGTTGTTTTCCAACTAGATGGTTGATGACTATTTTCAAGATATTGTTCAGTACTTATCTACAGGTTTTGCACCCGCCGAAATGACAACATAGCAGAAGAAGCAGCTGGTGGTTAGAGCAGCCGACTTTACCTTAATAGCAGGAAAACTATATAAGATGGGACCAGATGAAATACTGCGCAGATGTGTCCTGGAGCATGAAAAGCCATTAATTTTGGCTAAGGCACATTCTGGAGCAGTAGGAGGTCATTACGCAGGAAAAGCTACAGCACAGAAGATTCTGACAGCCAGATTGTGGTGGTCCACAATTCATAAGGATGCATGAGAGTATTGCCACAGCTGCGACATCTGTTAGAGGACAAGCAAACCATCCAGGAGGGATTAGATGCCTCTAGTTCCACAGGTAACTTTACAAGCCTTTGACAAGTGGGCTATTGATTTTGTGGGACCTATCAATCTCCCTACGAAGAAATCTGAAGCAAGATACATTATTACAATAACTGACTACCTTACTCGTTGGGCCGAAGCTCAACCGGTCAAGAATTGTAGCGCTGCTACAGCTGCGAAGTTCATCTTCGATAACATCTTGTCAAGATTTCGGTGTCCTAGAATTCTTATGAGTGATCAAGGAGCACATTTCCTAAATAAGACTATTGAAGTATTGACTGAAGAATTTCAAGTATATCATCAGAAGAGTACTGCCTATCATCCTCAAGCAAATGGAACTGTCGAAGCCTTTAACAAGATCCTTGAACATGCTATGATGAAGGTTTGCAATGTTAACAGAAATGATTGGGATCTTAGAATTCTCGCAGTACTACGGGCTTATAGAACCACTTGCAAGAAGTTGACAGGCCATACACCTTTTAGGTTGGTCTATGGACAAGAAGTAGTCATGCCCATGGAGTACATTGTTCCAAGCCTAAGAATATCTGCTTTCATAGAGATGGATGATCCAGCTATGATAAAAGAAAGGCTGGAAAATATACTAGAACTTGAAGAAGACAGATTCATCGCAAGATTCTAGCAGCAAGTATAGAAAGCCAGAAAAAAAGCATGGCATGATAGACACATTAAGAAGAAGCAGTTCCAAAATGGTGATCTTGTGCTCCTATATGACAGTAAATTCATGAAATTATCGGGTAAGTTCAAGACACATTAGAAAGGACCATACATAGTGAAAAGAGTTACAGATGGTGGCGCAGTCCAGCTAGCTAAATTGAATGGACAAATTTTACCCTCCATGGTGAATGGAAGTAGGTTAAAGAAGTACAGGGACAAGGCGGGACCTCCTAATCAGAAGTAATAGCAAGAAGGATAGTCTAAGTACCAAAGAACAGTTGGAATTGGGTACTAGACTATAATGAAGCTGTTTTCAAAGCTACAAAGTGTTGAAGACTATCAAAGTTCGAAGGTGGAAGTTTGGTTGCCACTTGGGTCAGGATGGGTCGAAGGAAAATATTGTGTCAAAGGTATTCATTGAGGAAAAGATGAAGTTAGTGGTTATGTCGAAGAAGAAAGGTGTGTCGCAGCCTAAAAAGTGACTGACGGGACAAACTAGACTTGGCGGCGCCGACACATGAACTGCCTTAACAGCCTGTAATGATGAGATCTTGGGAGAATCTAGCACCGTGTGGACAGGATTTACCACCGCTCTAGCATATTTGGTGTCATTCATACACCATCATGACAGATTTTGCCGCGGGATTCTATAAGAAGACACATAGGCTTGCAACTCCTGCATTGCGCATTTCTTTGAGTTTACAGTTAGCACCATGTCAAATGATCGCAAAGTCCAGGTATTGTTACAAGAGTTCATGGAGAGAGTTCTACAAAACCTTATGAGCAATCCACCCTGCGAGGAGACGTCTCCAGTGTCGAAGTAGCCAATGCAGATACGATCAACCAAAAATAAATTTAAGGTAGAAGTTCACTCTAAGTGGAATTAAGAAAGGCACAAGCCCTCAGGAAAGACTCCGGAGGATCCCGAGATGTATCCTCCTGGCCCAGCAGAATGGAGGCATGCTGTTTGTCTTATGCAAAAGTACATTGGCATGCAATCACAGGGGCCCCATCTTCTAAGGACTCAAAGTTGTGGATGGTCAAATGTTCGATAGGACATGAACGGGAGGCAGTTCAAGGGATGGAGTTGCTGCTAGCTTTATAAGGCTCAACAATTCCCATGACCATCATAAATATTGCGAAGGAAGACAGCAGCATACAGAACATCGGCATTATGCTAATAATGAATGGATGAAGGATTAAGCAAGTTGCAGCCATGATAGAAGTAACATAAAGGATGATGATGATGACAGACATATAAGGGAGCAGGAGGGAAGGAAAATTAAAGCTGATGGTTACAGAGATGCAGACGGATACAGAGCCTGACAGAGTCTGTAAGGAGATCATAAAGAAGGAGCAAGCAGCTGAAGATAACATTCTACCACCAGACAAGCAGCTGAGTGTCCCGGGACGGGACACTGGTGAGTCTTGGGGGCCTGTTGGGGCACGCACCTTAACGATCCTTAATTATGGTAACTCCACGGTTTTTGTGGAATCTTGTAAGTGGAGTTGCGACTTAAAATAGTCTTAGGGGTGTCGGGGTTGAGTCAAAGCCCTCTTTTTGTAACTAACCCATGGTTTAAGTCCAGGGTTTAGGGTTCGGGGTGCCCATGGTTTAAGTCCATGGTTTTGTAATAAGTGGACTTTTATAAATAAGCACTTTTGTAAAAGAGTCAGGTTAGGCTTTTGATGTAAGATGATTTTATGCGAAGCTAAGGCTAGTTTTGTAAGAAAGGTTAAGTCCCAACTGTGTGCGTGGACGACCTCTGTAGCTGTGTGCGCAGAGGGTTTTTGGGTGATTAAGAAGATCTGCAGCTGTGTGCGCAGAGATCTGCAGCTAAGTGTGCAGCTTGAGGAATTGAAGGGATCTGCAGCTGAGTGCGCAGATCAGAACTGTGGTTTTTGTAAAGAGTTGAATAAAACACAGTTCTGTGGATGTAGCCCCTAAACTAGGGGTGAACCATGCTATATCTTGTGTTGTGGTTCTTTTGTGTTGTTCTATTATGTTCTTTTATGCATTGATAAGTAGAATAACTGATAATTAAGATCACTGCTAAATACTAACTTCGTCGTGAATTCCCAGTTAAGGGTTAAGCAAGACATTGTTTGTTATCTAACTGCGAAGCTATATAAGTGACTGTCGAAGATATGTATTGTATGATTATTATTTTTTAAAGGATAAAGGTACAGTAATATCCCTCTTCTGCTTGCAAAAACCTGATTCTTCAGCACCCCATAGTTGTTTCGGGTGAGATTGCAACCTGTTCGCAGGTTGTTGCTGAAAGGGCCAACACTGTGGGTCTTTTGTTGGTGCGAAGACAAAAGTATAGAACCCGGGTCTCCCCTAATCCCAGCACATCCTCATCATCATCACCATCAACATCATGAACATCATCATCATTCATCATCATCATCCTCAATCATCGTCATCACCATCAACATCATGAACATCATCCTCATCCTCATCCTCGTCCTCATCATCATCATCAACTTCATCATCATCATCATCATCATCATCAACATGATCATCATCATCACCATCAACATCATGAACATCATCATCATCATGCTCATCATCATCCTCATCCTCATCACCATCATCATCATCATCACCATCAACATCATGAACATCATCATCATCATCATCAACATGATCATCATCATCACCATCAACATCATAAACATCATCATCATCCTCATCATCATCACCATCAACATCATGAACATCATCATCATTCACCATCATCATCCTCATCATCATCATCACCATGAACATCATGAAAATAATCATCATCATCCTCATCATCATCCTCATCCTCATCATCATCATCACCTTCATCATCATCATCATCATCATCACCAACATGATCATCATCATCACCATCAACATCATGAGCATCATCATCACCATCGTCATCATCATCATCATCAATATCATCCTCATCATCATCATCCTCATCCTCATCATCATCATCACCTTCCTCCTCCTCCTCCTCCTCATCATCAATATGATCATCATCATTATCATCATCCTCATCATCATCATCATCATCCTCAACATCAACATCATAAACATCATCATCGCCATCGTCATGATCATGATCATGATCATCAACATGATCATCATCTTCATCATCATCATCATCATTGATCATCGATCATCATCATCAACATCGCCATGTTCATCATCATCATCTTCATCATGTTCATCATCATCATCATCATCATCATCATCATCATCATCATCAACATGATCATCATCATGAACATCATCATCACAATCGTCGCCATCATCATCATCATCATCACCATCGCCATCATCATCATCGTCATCATCATCATCATCAACATGATCATCATCATCACCATCAACATCATGAACATCATCATCATCATCCTCATCCTCCTCCTCCTCATCATCATCATCCTCATCATCATCATTCATCATCGACATCCTCACCATCATCATCACCATCATCATCCTCATCATCATCCTCATCCTCATGCTCATCATCACCTTCATCATCATCATCATCAACATGATCATCATCATCACCATTGCCATCATCATCATCATCATCATCATCATCATCATCATCATCATCCTCATCATCATCCTGATCCCCATCACCATCATCACCTTCATCATCCTCATCATCCTCATCATCAACATGATCATCATCATCACGATCAACATCATTATAATGATCATCATCATCCTCATCATCAACATCACCACCATCAACATCATGAACATGATCATCATCATCATCATCCTCATCATCATGACCATCAACATCATGAACATCATCATCATCATCATCATCACCATCAACATCATGAACATCATCATCATTCATCATCATCATCCTCAATCATCATCATCACCATCAACATCATGAACATCATCATCATCCTCATCCTCATCCTCATCCCCATCATCACCATCACCATCATCATCATCATGATCATGATCATCAACATGATCATCATCATCACCATCAACATCGTGAACATCGTCATCATCATCATCCGCATCATGATCCTCATCGTCATCACCATCATCATCATCATCATGAACATCATCATCATCATCATCGTCAACATGATCATCATCATCACCATTAACATCATGAACATCATCATCATCCTCATCAACATCATGAACATCATCATCATTCATCATCATCATCCTCATCATCATCATGAACATCATGAACATCATCATCCTCATCCTCATCATCATCATCACCTTCCTCATCATCATCATCATCACCATCGTCATCATCATGATCATCAACATGATCATCATCTTCATCATCATCATCATCATCACCATGATCATTGATCATCGATCATCATCATCAACATCACCATGTTCATCAGCATCATCTTCATCATGTTCATCTTCATCATCATCATCATCATCATCATCATATTCATCTTCATCATCATCACCATCGTCATCATCATCAACTTCATCATCATCATCATCGTCGTCATCATCATCATCAACATGATCATCATCATCACCATCAACATCATGAACATCATCATCACAATCGTCGCCATCATCATCACCATCGTCATCATTAATAGGTAAGTTAATCATTTTCATTAATAATATTGTTTTTCATCTATAATAATAAATGTTTTATAATAAGTAAAATCAAACATAAATTTTAAGAGTAGGTCTACTATCTTCATCAACACAATATTGTTATTGTTTAGGATGTTAGATAACAATTTTATTGGATAGACTAACTATCTTAATCAAAAAGATATTCTTTTATTAAGATAGACTAACTAATTACATTTAGCTGTGCACCCACCCCATTAATTGTGCTTAAACAGATTGCGTGCACATTTTGCTTATACAAATCGCGTACACATTTTGCTTATACAAATTGCGTGCATGTTTTGGGACTGTTAAAACAATAAATTGTCTTTGTCCAAGAGCAACTTCACTCTGTTTTTATGAAAATTTCG
>LPNX010074943.1:611518-671318 GCA_001517045.1 Pseudotsuga menziesii | reverse complement strand
CAAGAAGTCATCGAAGAAGAGAAAGAAAAGAAAAGAATAGACATGATGAATTGGAGGCTTTCTTTGGAAACTAATCCAAATCCAATTATAGAGGATACGACAGTTCATCCTATTAATCCAACAGAAGAAAAAAGGAAGCATTCACTAGAGGGACCTTCAATTTCCACAATAGTTGTTGAAAAAGCACCCCATGGAAGTATTCAAGAAGCAAAACGTAGGTGGTCATTAGGGGTGGTTTCAAATCCCACATCAAGTCAAAGTGATAAGTTACCATCTCAAGACAAAGCTCATGAAGAGGCAGTGTACATGGAGCCTACTGTTGAAGAGGCATTGGACATGGAGCCTACTGTTGAAGAAGAAAATATTAACCGGACCATCGATGAGGATGTTGGACTTCCACCATCCAACTACCAGGAAGAGAGTGAAGGACAACAAGTTGCTACTGAAACGCTAGAGTGTATTGTTGATGCACTAGATGATAGAAATCCAACCCCCTTACCTCCATTAGAAAGCACACGTCGAAGAACTCCGAAGCGTATACAAGTTGATGAAGGACTCCTCAATTCCATTGAAGGTACGCTATCTAAACGTAGTATTGCTTATCAAACTCAACAGATACTAAATAAATATTTTGAGGAGAAATGCGATGGAGATAAATGTAGATTATTTTTGTCATTGTTAAAATCTAGGGGCATGAATATTGTTAGGAAATCATTAGGGATAAAGATGATAAAGCCTTCGGCACCAAGTTCTCATATAGTTAAAAGCTTAGTAGATGCCTTTGGTAAAATTGGTAAGAACACACGGTCAAAGGACCGCAATGCGGCTCGTCGTGTGTTGTCACAAGCAATTGTAAATAAGAATACTAGGGTCCTTCGTTTTCTCAAGCCTACATCTAAACTAGTTAATTTGAATGTAAAAACCCTCCGTAGGTATTCTTTTAGAAGAGAACATCTTGACACAACTGCCCAGACAGGTTTTTGGGCCTTTATTGGTCGGTTGCCACGTTGTGACATGAAGCTAGTTGATGCAGTAAAGGGACTAGTGCAAAGTTTTTGGCATTATCACACAAGGCCTTCTTCAAACCGGAAGGACGTACTAAAACTGAGAAGGGGTTCAAAGAACCATGAACCACATATTAAGCATCTTCTTGATATAACACAGACAGAACTATACGAGAAATTTAGGAATGAACATAGACAATTGAATTTGGGGCAAAGATCTTTTGAGAAATGCAAGCTCTGGTATGTTAGAATAAATACTCTTCGTAACACTTCTTGTTGTAGATACCATATAGAATATGAATATTACCATGAAACATTTTTGCACATTCATTGTGTGTTGCATACTAACCATGTTCAGGATTGCTCCTTGACAATACCACCGACCTCATCAAGAGAATTCATTCATAGTATCATGTGCAATAGGCCTGAGGGGAAAAATTACTATGCAAAATCATGTTTGGATGGAACTTGCTCCAACTGTGCTGGAATGGCATTATTGAGCCAATGTATGCACAAGACTGGAGACAATGAATTTGGGAATATGGCTACAGACATGAAAAGTTTCAAATATATCAGCTATGAAATAGTCCCAGGGAAAGAAAGAAAAAAAATACAATCAGTGACATCTCAGGTACATGCATTTATCTATAAATTTATGTTTGAACATTTGCATTTTATTCCTTACTTAAAAAAAAACCTGATATTGAGATCATTTTGTGTCAACAGGTACAAGTTAGTGTCTTCGTCAAGGAATTTATTGAAAAGACACGTCAATATGTTCAGCATGTCCACTTGGCACGATGGCAGGATGAGAAGTTTAGAATATGCAGAGATACATTTCCTTGTGGTACTATACTTTCAGTTGTTTATTTTTCCTAGAACTACACTCTGCAACCTCAAAATGAGATCCAAAGTCAATATTATCACTTTGAGTAGGTTTCCTTGATGGTGCATATCACATATAGGCATGGCCCAAATAGCAGTGAAGAGCAAAGAGAAATTCTAAAGGAATATCACTTCTACATAAGTGATGATAGGTGCCATGACTTCCACTATGTACGTCATTGCTTCATCATGTTCTATGATTATTTGAAGGGTAGGAACATACAGATGGATCGACACTGGATTTGGTCTGATGGATGTGCTGGTCAGTTAAAAAATGCACGCATATTTCAATGGTTGTGTTCATTGCATAAAAACTACAAAGTTCCACATATGTGGAACTATTTTGAGACTGGGCATGGTAAAGGAGAGCATGATGGAGCCGGAGCATGTTTCAAAACAGCCCTACGAAGAAAGGAATTGAAATTATCTACAATATCTACTATTCGAAATGCTCAATCTATAGTCAGGTGGCCCACGTCAGTAATGGGAGAGGAATCAGCTATGCGAGTAGAATCCACAAGAAAGAGACATGTGGAGAGATTTTTTTGGGAGGTGGTAGACATAGATCATTCACATGCATGGGAATGCAAGATTGTTCCTAGGACTCGTGGCTTTCATTCGGTTCGAAGCTCTGATAAGCCGGTATTTGAAATTTGGACCAGAAAACTATCTTGTTTTTGCCTGCCTTGTTGTGATGGTGACTGGGATGTGTGTGAATCATTGGATTGGTTTAATGGATGGGATCACATATCACTTCCACTTGATCAATGTGAAATTGTTGATTTAACTCCATTGGAAGAAGACCAATCATCTATTTCTATAGATTTTGATCATGTATTAGACCTTGTACAACCTGGTATGATGCATTTCCTTAACATTTTTTTGTAAAATTTATGTAGTCTTGAAACTCACATTAATGGCCTTGTATCACACGAAAAATATTTGATCACATACCTACAATCATACTATGCAGGACACATATACACAGTGGTTGCCTCAAAAGATAGTGAATGAGGTGGTGATTACTGGTTGGCACGTTGTATAGAGGGAAAGCAAACCCTCATTATGTCCATGACTGATGATGAAAACAACCACTTCCCCATCGAGTCTATGGTTGTTAAAGGTGAATATCTTACACATGACAACAATGCAAGAAAGAAGGGTGGATATGTTTACAGGGATTACAAAACAGGTGCAAGTGTGTATCACTTTACCAACTTAATCATTGGTACAAACCTCCAGGTACGAACAATGCCAAGTCGGAATTCATCGAAGGTACGCTACTTCTTACCGGATACAGAGCATGAGAGACTAATGGAGACCATCATTATAAGAGATGATTCGGAGGGCTTGGTTGTATGATAATAGGTGGGATCTAGCATGATGAGGTATGTATCATTATTGTAATTTTCCCATGTATGTTTCTTATGAATATGTCAATTTTGTGTTCTTGTATGCTACTTCTTACTGGATACATAGCATGAGTGACTAATGGAGACCATCATTATAAGAGATGATCCGGAGGCCTTGGTTGTATGATATTAGGTGGGATCTAGCATGATGAGGTATGTATCATAATTTTAATTTTTCCATGTATGTTTCTTATGAATATGTCAATTTTGTGTTCTTGTACGATACTTCTTACCAGATACATAGCACGAGAGACTAATGGAGACCATCATTATAAGAGATGATCCAGAGGCCTTGGTTGTATGATATTAGGTGGGATCTAGCACGATGAGGTATGTATCATAATTTTAATTTTCCCATGTATGTTTCTTATGAATATGTCAATTTTTTGTTCTTGATATGCAAAATTTTTCATAATGTTGTTCATAAATATGCCAAAAATTCTCTTGTATGTCAATTTAATGAACATGCCAAATTTTACGTATGATCAATAAACCATATATATCAATCATATGAACATTTCAAGATCTGATTCACATGATATACATAACATTAGAATACATACATGTACCTCTGTAGGTCATACCTATCAAAGTTCTTTGTAGGATCTCTTATAGGACTAAAACCCTAATTTTTCAAGTAGGTAATATTGTCAATGTTTTCAGCCGATATATACAACTAGGATGATGGAAACAAGATGCCGAAATGATAAACTTATGTTTTAAGGCTTGTATAATTTCCTTCTTGACATCTCACCTCTACTTAAAAGATAATAAAAGATAATAAGAGATTTGGGCCAAAGCTAGACAATGCATTTCATGCCAACGAAGGCCAAACTTGGAAAACCCTATCCCTAACTAGGCTTTATTGTTTAACATGCATGGCCCATAACCATAACCCTACCTAGGAAAACCTAATCCTAACCCTAATCTTATCTTATTGTCACAACTCAATTCAAAATCACTCTAATGTCCAACTCAACTTTTTCAAATCCGGTGGACTTATGCTTCGAATCATGTTGATTCACGAAGTTGACTTTAGTGTGCATGTACTGAGATCATTGAAACTGTAAATATAATAGTTTTTTCATATGTTATTTATGTAATTAAAATAAACATTTCAAGAAATATTAATATAAGATGTTATTGATTAGGCAATCATACTTATAGATGAAGCATTTTTTTCACTTGTTAAGAGTTTTTGTTCAAATACTCAGCCTTCATTCTTTAGATTTCATTTTTTATTCCAAAAATCAATTCAAACTTTTTGCACTATTCTATCATGATGGAATTTGATTTTTATTATGGACAAGTTTATATATATACCATAAATACTATGGTTCATTGATTCCATGATGTCTTGTATCGTTTACAAAATATCTTGCAATGCTTGCAGTTGCACAATGAAAAGATTTAACATCAAAAACAATATTAGATTATTGATACACATGATATATATTTCATATGAAAATGCATTGCACATAGTCCTTAGTTCAATTATGTTCATTATTCATGTTTGTATATTGAAAATATTAATGTGTTTCAATCAAGTAAATTTGGTTTAAATTTGGTGATTTACATCCCATATTGCCTCCTAACAAAGCTTTTTCCTATAGACACATGATTATGATTGGAATGTTTTCTGGATTTTCAAGAATGGGAGTGAATGTCATGCAATATTGAATTATAATGATGGAAACATAATTGGGATTTGAGGTTTTTACTAACCAATCAAACGCTTGGCACTTGGCCCCTCATATGGCCTACCTTGCTCCCACATTTAATATTACATGAACCTAATTCATTTGATGTGATCCGTTGATTTGGATCATTTTGGTTTTCTAAAAGGGCTAGAGTTCAATGTAAGCAATTTCTTATTGTAATTAAATACTAAATTATAATATGTAATAATCAGTTCTATGCACTTTTCAAGCGTTCCCACATAACACATGCCTAAACACGCTTGCACGACCCACCGGAAGCCCTTTTTTATGCACGGTTTCCATTCTATGCCTCGGGTAGGGATTCGACAGGTGTCCCTGAAAGCCTGTAGGAGGTGGGATTCAACGTTCCACAGAATCATGACCATTGCTCGGATCGATGAACCATTGGCTCCGTTGGATTCAGGACATCGGGATAGTGCTAGGGTGGCCCTCTAATCTGCTTCCATGGAGAAGAGACCATTATTTTGGTCAATTTTGGAAACTAGGGTTTTGCTTAGTAAGTGAATGTCCAATTTCTGCACATATGGGTCAGCTTTGCAAATTCCTTGACCATGAACGTGTGGCTAGTGTTCCCACATGGAACCTACCTAAACACGCTTGCACGACCCACTAAAAGCCCTTTTTGATGCACAGTTTCCACTCTATGCCCCGGTTAGGGATTCAACAGGTGTCCCTAAAATCCCGTGGGAGGTGGGATTCAACGTTCCATAGATTGATGACCGTTTCTTGGATTGACGAACCGTCAGCTCCGTTAGATTCAGTACATCGTGATAGTGCTAGAGTGGCCCTCTACTCTGGGTCCATGGACAAGGGATCGTTTTTTTTTTGTCAATTTTGGAAACTAGGGTTTTGCTCAGTAAGTGAATGTGAAATTTTTGCACATAAAGGTCAGATTGAAGGTGATTGTAGATATTCCCCTCATATAAGAGATGTGAGCATTTGTACGATAAAATGCAGGAGGATACAATCCCATTAAGTCAGTAACTATGTAATGGAACATGTTTATGTTTGGAAACAAGTGGCCATTCTATTACGCCATTATTACAAAATATATATATCTTCACGCTACGAATGCTTCAAAAATGCCATGTACATTAATCACACATAACTTTCATCTCTTTCAAAGTTGTTACTCGAGGCCATTCATCAAATGCCATGTACATTAACAAAATAATAAAATAATGTGCAGGACATACATAATGTGCAGGATATAGTCATAACCGTTATTTTGAATCAACTTTATAATACTCGAATACTTTTAGGTTTGATGTGTATCCCATGTACTTGTTAGATGAAAGACATCATGCGAAAAAATAATTTTATTTATGTAGACCACACTGGTGCATCATTTAAGTGTGTCAACTTCATGCATCCTTTAAACGTTTGTTAGGTTGTTATGTGGGTAAGGTGATTTTGTATTCCACCAAGTTGGATCAGTTGCTTAGCTGTGCTGGGTGCTTAAATGTGTATTACACCTATGTTCCATATTTTTTAATACACTTTGAAATTGTTAATATAACATTGTATATGCAATTGGATCGTGGTAAAAAACAATTAAAATGTACATTTTTGTCATTACGTAATTTATTGTAATTGTGCATTATTCTCAAATTTATAATTGATATCTCCATACAATCGTAAAATCTATAAAAAATTGGGAACATTACACATAGAAACATTCTTCTCCACACATGTATAATCACACTTAAAAGACTGAACCATGAATATCTCAAGAGCCTTGATATGAAATATTTTTTATACCATGAAAGTTATAATACAAAAATATAAGGCCTAGATCTATGGCCTGTCAATGTACATGTATCAAAAACATATTTGATGTACATGTGCAAACAAAAGTACATCTGTCCTGGACTGCGCCCCTATACTCTAACTCCGGACTGTACATAAAAATACATATTTGTCCTGGACTAACACATCAAAATTCTAACTTTCTCTTGTTTTTCCTAGACCCTGATGCTCTTTGGCTCTATCTACGACCACTGTGCATCTCTGGCGACTGCAAATCAATGACAATATTTCTTGATCAGGTAACTGAACTAGTACTGTCCATCAATAAAAAAGTTTGAAAATTTAAAATATGACTCAATTGTAAATAAAACAAATACTCACTGCATCCGTCGGGGGTATAGGTTCCTGTGGTGTCAAAAGTGTAGGTGCCTCTGCTGTACTCAACCTTGTAGTGAGCCTCATTGCCATGCTTCTCTGTGAATAAAAAAAAATGATAATTATCTCAAGAATTATCAACATGTACATGAATGAGAAAGTACTAATCAATTATGTAAAAAATGAACATCTCACCGAAAAAACCATTTCTAGGTGATGAGGCTGGTGCTCTTCAGTAGTAAGAGGAGCCGTAGGTTGAACATCAACCTCAGTTGCATGCACTAATGGACCAGGGTGTGGCTACATTCACCAAATGATTAAATAGTTAGACATCGTGCATGTCTAGAAACAATACAAATGAAATGTACAATTACAAATATTCAAGTAGATGTACCTCACTATGACTTATCCATATTGTAGATGCGGCATTGACAGCGGCATCAACATTCCCACTAAGGTCTGGCACGGATGACTCTACATGCTGATGCTGTAAACATGCGAAAATAACATTAAGAAAAACCACTTGTGAAGTGAATACATAACTAACCAACAACTTTCATTGGAAGTGTGTACATTACCGTGGGATGAGTAGGTTGATACTCATGCACACCCACTCTGTTCAAGGAAGAGGGACCTCGTGTCACATCCCCGACCCTCCGACCGGTGAAGAGGATGTGACCAACACCAAGCATACGGGAAAACAGCCCCATGAACATGAAAAAGGATAAATGCTGATATTAAAACAAGATTACAGAATGCATACTAAGATGCATGAAACATATGAAGATAGACAGTTACTCAAATATTCAGCGGAAGAAAACATAAACATAAACCAGCATTCACCATGTTCATCATAATTCAAACAAAAGATATAATTTGCAGAGATGAAATAGCAGCAGTACTTATCTTTTGATGAAGAACTCATCCACAACCAGCTACATCGCTGCAACGTTCCACCCAACCATAGGCCAGCGTGCTCATCAATCTCTCAGCAACACTGCCACCCCCGAGCTGGGCATGATTCCTCAAGGAATAAGGGTCAATGCAAGCTTACACATAGCCAAGATTCACAAAGCAGCAAACCACCACTGTTGGGATTCACTAGGTCATCAAGGAGTTAGGAAAGGCTAATGCTAAGCTGGTGGCCACAACACCATCCTTCTCAAGCATACCCAGCCTCCACATTCCACTCACAACAGTCCAAAGACCAACCACTGCATACCGCAGAAACACAATCCCTTCACATCCCTGTGAAGAAGGCAAGACGACCCATTGACTATCCCAACCACGAGGCAAAGCACAGCTCAAGCCACAAGATAGCTCAGAGTTGTTCTTGGCCCTAGCGTGGCCAAAACAACTCAACAGCAACCCAAACCAGGGTACTTCAGCAACCCAACTTCATAGTGAAAACGATGGCAACTTTACACAGTCCCAACATAGGCGAAAACTCAACCAACAGACGTGGAAATCAACAGCCGTCCCACATCCAAGAAGAAACCCAAACCAGGGCAAATAGATAGCCCAACGCACAATGAAAACTGTGGCAAATTCACACAGTCCACAAAATAGAGACATTGTTGATGACAGAAAACGACTCACTAGGAATCGATAGTGGCCAAAAACGTAATTGGGCACCACAACCAACAAAATGTGGGGAAGACAACAGTCCCAAAACAAAATCAGTGAGCACGGCTCACAACATGGGAAAACAACTCCAACGGTCTGTGCGTGAGGGAAACTTGCACCAAACCGCAAAACACAGAGGAAAACATATGCACGGGCCACAAATCAGTAAGGAAACTTATACATACCACCAAAACCGGTGTGGAACACATAGGCACATAGCCCCAAGCGTGAATGGCTCCTGCACCCGAAAATCCTGAGTGACAGCCACGATTTCTCTTGCTCCCTGCGTGAGCAAAACCAATGCAGAATCCCTGCGCATGAGGAGAAAGGACGCGACCATCCCTGCGTGAATATGAACAGCTCTATGGCTCTGCGTGAGGAAATAAACAGACAACGGCTCCCTGTGGGAGGGGTGAACAACCCCCTGTGCGTGAGCATGAACCGACCACCACAATGGAGGAAAGGAGAAAGAATGGAAGGTTGCGGGAGAGTGGAGAGCGTTTCTTATACCCCATGCGAGAGAAGAGGAAGAATCCGCTGGTGGTGTGAGCACGTGGGCAAGGATGGACAGTCCTGCCACACCCACCACTACTCAACATTAACTACCTCAACTAACTCCACAAGACATTCAAGAGGGTGGATGAGACAAGGAAAGATGACAAATCAAACAAGGCTTTCCCCCCCCAAAGACCAAGGTTGACATCCCCCCACACCCTTATCCTTTGGAATCATGCCCTTTTCATTCAACGTTGCACTGCCATAGCTGGTTGTGGGTTTATTTTAATTGGTGTGCGTGTTTACATGATGCCAAATTATAATGTGCCGGATAACACGATATACCATCAACAATTATCCCCATTGCCGAAACATACAAAACCAAATCGATGGTGGGGATTTTTCCTTTAGCTCCTCACCACGATTAATTACAATATATACATCATGCAAACGGGGTCAAAACCAGGGTGTTACATTCCCCTCCCCCTTGGAATAACACCGTCCTCGGTGTTCTAGTACATAGGAATACATATACATATACAATTGCACATCAAAATTTCAAAATTTTGCAGATCTGTCCCACGTTCAATTATTTACTTTGAATGTTCCGAACCAAGCCCCTCGGCTTCCACGAACTTCTCCTGTTGGTTCTCAGCTTTCAGCTTATCTCGAAGTCTATGAACTTTGCGATTGCTACCCTCTTCATGTTCCCTCATTGGGCAGTCCCGGCGTAAATGATGTCCTGTTGAAAACTAAACATTTTCCCATAAAAGAGAAATGAATACCCTAGAGGAATGCTTATGGAGGTGGCTTCAATGAAAGCTAAAATGAATTAAGAAAGAATAGGATGGTTAAATAAAACACCAGGATGATTCCCATCACAGAGGAATTAGTCTTCATTTCCACTATTGCTATGATACCAAGTCTGGGAAGATATAAGTGAAGTACGCATGAAGGGATCTACTAAAAATGCATGGAATGGGATTGTTGTTGTAGTTGTTTGTTTCTACCGATCACTACAAAAGTTCATAAAAAAAAAGATTAAATAACCTAGCAACAACTAGGATTTACTCAGGTTGAACCCTAGACACTAATATGTTTCTGTGAACTCAAACCATTCATCATATCAATACTTTGGTAATCCATCAAAACCATATGATTATGGCTACAACTGCTTCCCTATATCCTCATCAAGGCCTGGTGCTATTCAATTGCTCTAGCAATCTGCAGCTGCAGGAATCTCCATGGATGGATCCTCGTATTTACTACCTGATTCTTCCATCCATACTGGGATACCTCGTTGCACCTGGAGGTCACGATGGTTATGCACCAAACAAACAAAACCAAACACAATGGTGTGGTCCTAGATCTTACAATGAGTCTCATGAATAAAAAATCCTTATTTTCAGAAGGGTGAAAGGCTTCACGCACTCTCTCATGAAAAAGGGAGGTAGGTAAGGGATAACCTTCTCTTCACTATGTTTATCCTCAACCTTCTCTTCATTATGTTTATCTTTTACCCAGCTTTGGGGATCTATGTTCTTCCTTACGCTGTGATTTTCCTTAACTACCTAAGTAAGAGAGCTTACCTTCGCTATGCGATAAGTTATCCCCTCTGGCTGGGGGATTCCTTCCTTCTTGGGTATCAAGGTATTTTCTTATAAATTTTGGGTCTTTCATAATTAAATTGACAAAATCATAGTATTGCAGAGCTGATGGCATTTGCAAAATCGAAAAAGAAGAAAAGAAAAATTAGACTCCCATAAAATATAAAACAAAATGCACATATAATCTAATTAATGATTGTGATGAAGGTTTCATGGATTTACCATTTCTCTACGAATTTTTGAAGATCACATACAAAATCCAATCAAAAGATCATGTAAATTACAGTCCATAGAGGAAAAGTCCAGAGTTTCACCTCCCAGATGGGAACTAGGTTTAAAAGAGTGCCATTTTCACCACTAAATTGAGAGGGAAGAGGTAGATTTAAATTGACAAGTTAACTGAAAATAATAATAATAATGTCGTGTTTAGAAAACAATGCAACTATCACCATCACTAACCTGCATAAGCAATAGATCCAAAAGGATAACCGTGCTCTCATCATGTTCTTGCCTCAACAAATTGACTATCGATGCATATCATATGAAAATGTAACATGGACATAAGGTTGTGGTGATTGTTAGTTTATTGTTTGTCGTTCTGTCTAATTTATCAAAATTCAAATTTCATACCCACCTCATAGTGATAATGATATTTTTGTGTAGTTATTAATTGAGCTTGTTAGTCCTACTTTTCTCACGTGATTATTGTTTTTCTCTAATTGGATTAGTTCAATGTCTTATACATAGCCAATCAATAGTCTTTGGCATAGTCATATTATTTATAATACAATATAATATGTTTTTTTTTCAAAACACCTAAAACAATTATAGTTCATGAACCTTACAGCCATGCAAATAGCTTCTTGCGCTGATGAGACAATGTTTATAGCTCGTACACTTGTACCTACACCTAGTCAAAGATTCTTACCTATGAGAAATCACTTTCATTGTAAATTATTACATGTATACATAAATATTTCAACAAAATTTATATGACATAAGTAGACCAAACTACAAATATCAAAACAAACAAGGGCTACGAGCAGCAAAGTCCATGTCCTTGGAAAATGTTGAAATAAAAATTGGAAGAAAAAATTTGAGTTATAGTCTTAATTATAGTCGAAAAATCACGATCAATTTGGTGTCTCGCTAGGACGTCATAGAGGGGATAACATACAACTCCGACATAGGCCACAGGTTGAGGTAAAAAATGGAGAGACAGAACTTTGATGAGAATATCAAAGAATACATTGTGAAAACAATGCTCCATCTAGTTGATGAAACAATGAGGGAATAACCCACTAAATCCATGTGGGGATCTACAATTAACTAAATTCTAACATTGCTTGTGGGGGTCTCTAAATCCATCTGTAGTGTTAGAATTTAGTAAAATGTACAAATTCATTGTCAAATTGTAAATGTTTCCATTGTCGGAGTGACACAACTAAAAATGACCAAATAAATGACCAATTGGTATTTGGTCATTTGTAGTCTAGATATATCATGATCACATTTGGTCATTTATCTTGGTCGTTTTTAGTTGTTTTTTATCCCATGACCAAATGTGGTCATTTATATTGGTCTTTTTTAGTTAGGTCACTTAGAATTATCAATTTTGGTCATTTATCCCTTGAAAAAAACTGCGGTGACCAAAATTTTTGGTCTCCTGGTCACTAATATCCCATTTTCCACTAGTGTCTCTATTTATGTTCTTTCATTCACTTAATGTCCACTTCAACATGTTAGCCCCACTTAACAATTACTTACTAGGGATGACATATCTAGGAGAGTCTAATAACCCTAGTGCCCCATAACTGTGGGGACTTTGCCCTCCGATCAACAAGGAGGGTTAACCTTGACACAATTGTGGGGACTATTTCCTCGACTTACAGTGGAGGGTTAACCTCAATGAATTTACATGACTTGTTTACATTATTCAATATCCCAATCGGAACATCGGCGCATGACATGACTCAAATACATTATAGATACTTCCCAGAATAAACATCTAGCTACAATACATAAGATATACAAGTGAATACATTCTGAAGTTACAAATACATCAATGTGCTTATCCCAATGGCTAGGATTTTGAGCGGGCCAGATCTAGGGTGGAGATGCATTTTGCTGCTATGAAGTGCATGAGAGATAAGTCTTGCTGGAGATACAAAATATTGGCAGGGACGACACAGTTTAACGTTCAAGATTCTAGATGGGGAATACCTATGGAGAAGTATTTCTCTGCCAAAACACGCGCAAGAGATAAGACGATTCAAAGTCGTGAAATGTTTGTAGACCCTGCTCCTTTGGACAAAGGAGATCTGGCAGAGAATTGATCGACAACCCTGATCTATTTTGTGATGAGAAAGTGAACAAGGTTTAGCACACTGATGGATTGTAAAATAGGGTAAAGGTCACATCCTTAGACGGTTGATATATCTTATGGAAAAGATCTACAGTCGTGATTTTTTTCACATTTTAAAGGTGCGATGGGAAATAAAGAGAAGATGGCTATGAAATGGAGATCAAGGTGGATAAAATAGATGGCGTCGATTTCATATTGGAAATATCAATGGCTTAGGAAAGGCCATATCCTTTGATGGTTAAATATTACTGAAGGTTTATATCTACGGCTAGAAATAGTTTTCGCGAGATAAATATGCGTGATGGATAAGGGTATAAAAAAGTATAAAGAGTGTCGTGCACGTGAATTTGTAGAATTTTTTTATTCTACAACATCAAAAAGTGAGATCCAAAACAAGGCAGGAGAAACCAAATCATACTGTGTCGTTTGACCACCTGTCAAAATCACCAGGTAGGCCTTTTGTCCCCTCCTAAAATATAAATGGATCAAGTTGAAAGTATGGAAGTTCAGGACCTTGGATATTAGAAAGTAGAAGAAGCCTTTGAGGATATGGGTGTTGAGGTATTCAATACGCTTCTACTAAATGGACCCATTGGTGTGGTCAAGGAGAAGTTGAGACTACTCAAAGAACAAGGAACCGACGTACATAACATTCACCAATCTTACTTCCATTTTTTCACAATTTACCAAACCTCGAGTTTCCGTAAATTCGTGGCTTGGTTTTCCAATAACTTCTCTCTTTCTGAGAGAGTGACTATGGACACTACCAGCTCCAAAGTATTGTTTCCTATTAGACATTTATCTATTAGAAAAACCTTGTTGGACCCTGAGGATTTTACCCTAAAGGCCCATGATTATAAACAATAGTCTATACTTCAAAATTTCAGAGAGTCTTTGGTAGAAAAGAAACATGATTTATTCAAGATATGATTCAAAATCTATTTAAATCTATTAGACCAACCTTTTCCAGTCGACTTCGTCTTGTTCAACAAAGAAACCCAATGCGATTTCACTCTGTTGAGTTAGTTATTAGTTCTAGAGAATGAAAAATATATTACTGAGCCTCTATTGAGTTTACTTTTTGTCCTAATAAATTGCCAAATTGAGTCAAATGAGCCAAGTCAAACATTGTAGGTTTCATGTCTTAAGTTCGACACATTCTTAGCTGAGAATAGCCATTCTTAGCTAATGGGATTCGACAGGACCAATACTTTTAGGTTTCAATCTTATTTGTTAAAAATGTTGCTTTGTTTCAATGAAGAGAATTTGCAGTTACCAAAAATGGTACTAACTGAGGAAATGAGTAACGATTACTCAAAATTCATGACCTTCCTCATGTCAAAGGTATACAATTCTATTTTTCAAAAGAGGCTACCAAGACTATTACCAGAGATGAGAACTACTTTGCAGTTCTCTACAAATAGAAGGATAGGTGACTAGTTCTTATTTGAGAATGGAACTGTCATAAAATTGTATGGCTTCACTCATCCACCATATATGTTTCCAGCCTTTTTAAACCCTAAAGTATTCTCCATGGATTTCATTAGGGAGAAGTTAATACTAGAAACATAGCACTTCCTAAAATTAAAAAAGTATACTGATTAAGTATCCTTGGGTAGTAGGTCCCTTGACTATCAAGAATAAAATATCTTTGCTGATGATTGAGAACTTATTGAAGGAAATGGGATTTCCTACAGATCCTGTAGTTGATTATGACTCTCATCAGGTCATCTCAAACAGAAGGAAAGTTGTGAAGAGAAATCCTTTCAATCATGTGGAGGTTGTTGGGTTGGCAGATGCTACCAATTGGGATGACTATCCAAGGAAGAATCCCAAATATACCGATGTACATGAGGACTCAAGTTATTTTGTAAAGGACATTATTTATCTAATGCTTGATATTTATAAGTTGGTTGAATTAGTTTTAAATGTTACGCCCATAGCCAGTCATTTAGAGAAAATAAGTAAATGAGATCTTTCATATGCCATGGACACTGAGGAAGAGGAAACTTCTAGGACTCTTAAGAGGCAAAACATTGAAGTAGAGGGGAAGTTGGTCTAGACTAAATCAGAGGATGAAGGAAAGCAGAACGTAAAAATAACTAGACCTATTTTTGAGGTCAATGAGTATGCCTTCACTGACACACCAATAGAATCTACATCATAATTCATAAATAAGATGGAGTTGTTGGATAAGTATAAGGGAGAAAAGGATATAACTTCAGAAGAAGCACTGAAGCTATACTCATAAGTAAGAAAGATTTCAAATCAAAATGTGTCACTTATTGATTTCAGAGACCAGGTCCATAAAACTTTAAACTTGGCATTAGAAACCAATAGCGAGGTTGCTGAAATAAAAATGGGCCTAGAGGACATTCCTATCCCATCACTAGTGGAAAATGAGAGATTAGTGACCACGAGACCAAAAATTTTGGTCACCACAATTTTTTTAAAGGGATAAATGACCAAAATTGTTAATTCTAAGTGAATTAACTAAAAACGACCAAGATAAATGACCACTTTTGGTCACGGGATAAAAACCAACTAAAAACGACCAAGATAAATGACCAAATTTGATCGTGGAATATCTAGACTACAAATGAATATATTACAATTGGTCATTTATTTGGTCATTTTTAGTTGTGTCACTCCAGCACCAATGGAAAAATTACAAATTTGAAAATGAAATTATACATTTTACTAAATTCTAACACTGCAGATGGATTCAAAGAGGTCTCTGAATCCATCTGTAGTGTTAGAATTTAGTAAACTGTAGACCCCTCATGTGTCATAGCTCAACTATTGACACTAATTTAGCTATGATAATCAAGAAAGATTTATACACTAGTGTCACAACTCAACAATTAACACCAAATTATTGTTATTGATAATGATGACGTCCTAGGGAGACACCAAATTAATGTATAATATCCTTCATATATATGCAGGTTTCTTTTAATGTTGTATTATGGACCTTACACCATCGATTTCCCAACTACTTTATAACGCTCCAATGCATTTACAACATTTTAGTCGAGTGGGTTTACTCATTAGGGAGACTACCCAATACCATGAAATATTACACCCTCCTTCATTGATCTACTTTATTAAACCTTACCATCCAATCAATCACTTGAATGCTTGATAAGTCTTATTGATGGACTAGGATATAGATCACCTCACTACTCTAGATGAATAACCATATTAAAAAGAAATCCTGAAAAAATTCGATAATTTTACATTTTTTCTCATCCTAATTATGATATAAAATTAGTTAATTTATTTTTCAACATTTTTATTAATAAAAATTAATTTTTTTTTAATGAAAAATTTCAATATTTAATTTTTGGAATTGTGAGTGAATTAAAGTTTTTTAGTTTTTTTATAAGATCAATGGATGGATTAAAGATTTTTTTTTATTTTTCTTCACACCAATAGACTAAAACTAAAATTAGTGTCAATGGGGTTGGAGCGAACCTCTACACCCAGATTGTACAATAGTGTTTTTAAATAGCCCCCTTTTTAACTTTCTTCACTAAAATTAGTGTCAATGGGGCTGGCGCGAACCTCTACACCCTGATTGTACAATAGTGTTTTTAAATAGCCCCTTTTTTAACTTTCTTTAGGTCTTCGAACATGTTTTCAGGGCTTCATGAGGTTGTACCAAGGGAGGTAGCCATATTAGTCCTAGTAAACACGATGGGCTTCTCTCTTTTGTTGTTAATATCCCAATGAAAAGGAAATGATAGTTTATCATACATTTACATCAAACCATGAAACCAGGGCATTGCTAAAAATATATGTACATTAAGTCTGCATAAAGACAGTGGGATAACATGAAACACAATTTGGAATAGATCGCTGAGAGGAAAAGAGAAGGATGATTGGGTAGATCGGTTGCTCGCACGGTTCCAGTTGAAAGTGCATTACAGCTTAATCTCAACTGCCACATACTGGTAAAACCCTTTAACTCATCATCAACTTCTTCATTTGGAGATGTAGGAGGCTTCGATTATGTTGGTATTGATTTTGAATTGGCCCGTTGATATTCTAGGCTCAAATCTCCTCCTGCAAAACCGTGAATTGTTAAGTTCAACAAACCCCAAATTAGTGATAAAAATGAAAAGAATGACACTACATAGATAACGATTGAAAGACAAAGAGTGATCTAAATAAGGGTTTGAATTTGGTGGGGGCTCAAGACAAATGAAGAGATTGGCATGAAATCTAGGGTTCTAGTTGATGAAGAAGAGGAGAAAATTTAATGATGAGAAGTTTCTATGAAATTGGTTGCATTGAAAACACCCTATAATGTCAAAAATATTGTAATTAATGAGGTGCCCCAAGCATGACAAAGACAAATTTCTTACCGAGCTTCATTGGTGAAAAATGTTCAAGCAGGATTGAAGAAGATTTGTGCACATGTGTTGGGGTTTGGAAAAGACTTCTCGTGTAGACGCATTATTCTTCATCCCGTATCAGTATCTCTCTTGTGGCAGTGTTTTCTTCTTCTATAGAGGCTGTGGTATTGAGCATAGACATCTGTCTTTCTTGTTGGGTGAAGTACACGTAGTGGAGTCCGAGTTCCTCTTCCTAGGAAGAAATTGAATATAAGAATTTCTAGCAAATCATTATAATATTCACAATCATGTTGACAGTGTCATATTGCTTCATGTTCTTGACAATGATTAAAATATTTTTTCAATCTACCACAGATACAAATACCCAAGTGATTGAAATTTTTAAATCTATTCCCTAATATTGTATAGTATTTACAACGACAGCCACATAGAATTTCAACATATTGCTCGATATTTTATAGTTGTAGACATAAGAATTTATACTAATTAATATATTTTGTGCAGGAAATATGTTTTCAAAGAATGTGAGTGGTGTAGAAGTTACCAAGAGGGTATTTCTAGCAAAGTCACTATAAGCTCTTAGTAATCTCATTGGTCAGAGGTATGTTCATGATATCAAGAATTATGATATATGCAATTTAATTTTACATTTTTGTTTTGGAGGAGTGGTAGAGGTGACAGGGGCTAATCTATTTCAAGAAATAAAAATATAATTGTTGCTATACAAAAAGTATTACTAGATAAGATAATAGATTATATATTTTATTGAATTTGAATGATAAATGATGACTCAGAAATAGATGGCTGATATGGTCAATGTATGGTTAGAAGCTTGGGAAAAATTTGGCTAGTAAAAAAATATGAAAAACAAACATGTTTATGAAAACTAATAAATTATCTCTGACAATGGGTGATGGCATAACACAAACTCGTTTTACAACATCTTCAGAAAAGGATGTGTCTGGTACTTCATCCTCCACTCAGACTCAAGATACCCATTTTCTAAGTAGTGCAACTGATATGCCCCAAAGTGGACCACTGGATTCATCAGAACAACTTTTCAGTCTAGATGATAGTCTTTCTTTGGAATTCAGAATGTTGAACATTTGGGGTCATCATCATCTGTAGAAAATGAGGAATCATCCCAGAGCTGTGACTTGGAAAAATTTGTGGTGGTCTCAACTATTGATAACATCAAACCCTCAGTGACATGCACTGTCAGTGCCTATTGTTGATATCATTTCATCCTATGTTTCCATTTCTACTCCAAAAGTAGGATCAGAAACCTCTGGCCATGAAAATTTTAAAGGTGATTCTGTTAAGGCATCAAGTCCAATGACAACGGAGCCTTTGGAAAATAAAAATAAAAATAAAAAGAAGAATGAATGAATGAAAGGAACATGCTACATTGAAATATGATGACTTGAAGGAAGCTTAAGTCTCTTCCTTTGAGTTGACTAGAATGATCAGTGAGAAGAGTTTAAAATTACCTAAAGAAATTGATTATGTTTCTACTGTGAGGATTTCTCATGTCCTAGTGGTAATTCCTTATCTTCTGATGAAAGGTCATCAACTTAGATTTAGTATTTGTGAAAGATTTTACTAATCTTGGACTTACAAATACTTGTTTAACTAACAGCCTACTTTTGTCAATTCTGTGGCATAATAATGGTTAAATTTGTCTTTTTGTCCTAGAATGTGATCTATATCGTCCTACTTGACATTGTATTCATGTTCTTGTAGTGAAATTATGGCCATACTTGAGTTCAAATTACTGCTCCTACAGTTGCAATATAACCTTATTTGATTATGGTTTCTTGGTCTTGAAGTGGTGTTCACTACACCTAATCAAATGGTCGCTTGTACAAACACAACCCAACCTTACTGTGGCCCTCCTCTATATAGACTATGACACTCATTAGATTCTATCCTTTGATGAATATGACTGTCCTATCTTGATGGAAACTTGAGGCCCTTTACTCTACACTCTAATAGATTCCCCTGACTAAGGGACCTTTATATGAAGTCTTCAAAAGTCTACTAAGAAGAAAATAAATATATACAAACATTATTTTGGCACCATTAAGGATGGATTTTAGAGAAAGAATGTACTCACTTTGGAATTTTTGGAAAAATCTAGCTTGACCTTTGGCTTTAAACTAGATGCTTTTGCATTGTCTAATAGGTAAATAAGAAAGTACAACACAATTTTCCTAAATTATGACCTGTCATAACATTCTATCATTACCCATATCTTAGTTATCACTTGCCTTCTAAATAAGATATACAATGTGAGAAGTTCAAAGATCAATAATACTTATGAAACAACCTCATATAACATATTCTTATTGGGGTAGGATAATAATGTCTTTTTATTAAGCTTCAAGAGTCATAATTGATGGCCTTTTATTTTCTGAGCTTTAGTAGTTTGTAGTTTATGGATTTTTAGATAGAGATAATGAGAATTAGGTTGGTGAAGGATTTGAATATGAAATTTGATTAGAACATCATAACATCATAAATATAGGAGGCATGGGAAGAGAAATTTTAAGGATATGCAATGTGGAAAGTGGTTGATTGAGGTGTATTTTGAGCTTTAGTAGTTTATAGTTTATGGATTGCTTAGTTAAAGACATAACGAGAATTAGGTTGGTAGGGGATTTGAATATGAACATTGATTTGGATGTATTAAAGATAGAGTTTTATTTGGACTTCATAGAGATAAAGGCATGGGTATATCGATTACAAGGATATGTAATGTGGTAGGTGGTTGACTAAGGTAATAATGTTTGTATATACTTTAACAGTGAATTTCTTTCTATGGAATTTTAACATAATTGCGTATTTGAATTGAATGTAGCTGTAGAATGACAATAATCTTGAATTTTGACATTTAGCAGATATACTAAAAAGAAAATTAAAACATTATTCATCACAAAAGGCACATAAAAATTTACGCTAGGGAAAACCTTTAGGAAAAACACCAACAAAATAATTTTCCTTAATATGAGCTGACTAAATTTACATAAGCATATTGGATGAGCAGAATTTTGCAATGGCCACAAGGGAACACATACCAAGACAATATAAAGATGAAAAATCTTGAAGATATAGGTTAAGGGTTTCCTGGTTGATGTAAGCCCTTCAACTAATGACGTCAGCCCTGGTTTAGTTTGCTAGTGGTCTGTCTAGTTTTATGCTACATGTAGCAACCATGATCCATCCCTCCTAGGGATTTGTCCACACTACAGAGACCACTAGGACCTGTGTATTCCTGCAACAACCCTTATATAATTTCTCTAGGATCCTTTCGCACTGTGGCTACCTTCCTTGAGCTCTGGTATCCCTTAAAACTCTATTGAAACCTTCATTAAACTGTGCTAGAGCCTTGGAATCCCTTAAAACCTTTGTGACTACCCTCTGTACACAAGATGGAGCCCTGTAAGGGATTAAGATAGTCTGTTGCTGCTGCGATGGAGGAGAAAAGAGGCCCTAAGCCTGTAACACATGCCCTAATATTGTGACAACCCTATAGCAGAAAACGAAAAACCCCGATGGGGTTTGTGACAACTACACACAAACTATAGAAGCCCTAATAGGGCTTGTAACATCCATTGTAAGCTCCAACATGGCCCCTAGAGCCTGACTCACTTGTCCACAAACCATCGTGTTATGTCTGATGAAGTGACAATAATATATGTCTAGCATCTGCATTTGGCTTCGAGGGAATCATGGATTGAGTGAGTTGTAATATTTCTATGAAAGTATTTGAATAAGGAAAAAAGTACATATTGATGGGAAAATTACCTCATTCTCGAAAGGAAGTTAAGGGGTGCATAGTATAATGGAATCTTATCTATTTTTGTGTTTTACATGATTTGGTTTGGAGATTAACATTTAGGGAGAATAATGGAGTAAAGTTAGGAAATTGTAAGATGGATATGTATATATGTCCAAATACAAGGTAAAGTGAATGGGAACATGACGATGATGAGAGAATAGTTACCGGAATTGGTTCGATCAACTTTGAATTGCATATCTACCTTCTTTTCAATGATTGAAATACCATTTTCTTTGATTAGGATCTCAGTCAATGGGTATCTTTATATGATTATGAACTTATAGTTGAAGAGAACGGAAAAATATTGCTGGATTTTGGAGAATATGTTGGGAGAACAGGAATGCTAGACTTCTTACGTGTTCTAGGAGAAAGTAAGTTTCAAATGATATATCTTATACTTTTTTCATGATTTGATTTACTTGGCATTTGCCTTTAATTTCCTATCACTGATATTGTTGATATGGCTTAGGTGAGAGAGTAAGTTTCACATCCTGGCACATTTTTCATGATTTGGTGTATTTGGCAGTTTCCCTTCTATTCCCCACGTAAGTTGTACCTTTATTCAATGTGGAAGAAACATGTCATGTGACTTTATTATCAAAGGTTGCATGTGTTGGCTTTAATGTAGGAATGGATATTGTGTTAGTGTCCATGTTGAGAATGTAATCACAATACCCCCAGACGTAGCATAATACAGGTTCAACCATACTACATCTCATTTCAATAATGTAATACAAATAATTTATTGCAGTTATATAGAAAATAATAATTTTTTAAAAATGTGCTAAAATGAATGGATTTCCAATCCATTACCCTCATACACTATAGAATCTAGTGGAAATGATGCAATCCTGAAAACTGAAAACTGTTAAGTATGTTGAATTCATAATGGGATCTAAGATTCTACTTTTTGCATATGAAGTCCGATGAGGTTGGAACCACTCTCAAACATCCCGAAACAATTAATGGTAATGTTAAAAAATTAATTTAAGAACTTAACATTGTCTTTAAGTATGAGTCCGAGTCACCTATTTTTAAAACATTGCTTCAGTATTTTGGAAGTCTTTTCATTAAAAAATCAAATATTTTTGGGATCAGTGGGTCACAAAATCCTTGAAAGTTTCAGGATCTGTTTGAAATTTTGTGATTTTTTAATTTTTTTTTATTTTACACAGGATCCATTTCCTCCACTAGAGTATCTGTTTCCATGACAGATATTACGTGGATATGGATCAGAGGATCCTACACACCTGGTGGTTGATCTGGTAACACATCACTAAGGAGAGATTACTAAGTAGGATGTGAAGATGAACTATCAGATGAAAACTTAGATATGGTGGGTAGGTGACAAAGGGTTCTATGCAGTAGATATCTCTCTTGAAACCTTTCCTATGGAAATCAGTGGTGCTAAATAACGTCAAGTTCAAAGCAGCTATACGAACTTAATTTGCATGATTATCCCAAAGGACTTTACTAATATGTGACTATACTATCGATGAACTAAAAACTATCTACTGTTGTTTGAAGAAGAAATGAAACCCAACTTACAATAGCTTAATAGATGAGATTTTTTCACTGTTTAGAACAGGGGTGCCAACTGAAATACTTGCTGGTAACCCCAAGGGTCTCAATGGGATTTGATCCCTTTACCTTTGTGAATGTTTCCATAAGACAATCTACCAATAAAAATATAACCCTTGCTGTTTATTGAAGTTTGACATATATGAGCATATGGTGTTTTTTATTACTGGTATGGTGGCATGTATGTGGGAGAATATTAAACATTGAATATTAATTTTGATTCTTGAATGGACATTAATGTATGTATTCTGATTTATATTGTTTTTCTTTATCTCTCATATGTGTTGTATTTGTGAAGATATGGACATTGTTGATTTCCTTATTCGTAAAAATTGGTCATGGTGCCTCTCATGATCTTGGATCATGCCAATGCCCATGCATCTAATGACTTATGCAATGTGATTTGGTGCAAGGTTTCTAGGAGACGAGTAATTTGATTTTTTCTCTAAATGAAAGTCAACTTTTGGCATATTATTTTCTTCATATGCTTCTTTTGTGTCCTGACCGTTGGAAACCATGGGGTGCTTCTTTTATAGTCCATACCTATGATTGGTTATCAATACAATTGTTCATTCCGTGTATAGATGCACAATAGTTGATAACATAATGAAAAATAAATCATACAATTTCTTGATAATTAGATTTGGTTATACATCTTGTGATAAAAATTTATGTGTTGTTTATCTATTGATTACAATTTGTATTGCAGAAACTATTAATAATTTGAATTATAATATTTTGTAAGCATTGATCACATCGATAAAGTGCTCTATATGCAGGGAATTCTGGTTTTTGCTTCAGTCATGACTACATTGGGATTCCAAATCTTACTAGAGTCTATTTGATAGCTTATGTCCAAGGTAAATATCTTGACCTTATTTTTTTCACTCCTATTATTTTATTAGAAGTTCACAATAAGTTCTCCTTTGTTTCTCTATATCATTCTTTTCTTTGCACTCTCTCTATGTTAAACATTGTCCTTGATTAGTTTTCCATTGACTGTTTTAGGTCATCTATGTACATAATATATTTATTTTTTCCTTTATATTTTGATTGTAACCATGCATAATATATCATGAAAATTTTCATTGAGTTCTCTCGTGTTTTATTTTTTTTGTAAATATAAACTTTTCTTGTCTATATAGTATGATCCCAAATACAACGATGGACCATTTTTCCATGTAATTTCCACATGCTGACCCTACATCCCTTGGGAAAGAGTGATATTGCTAGTCTTTTTCAATCCCCAATAAAAAATAAGCTCATGAAGAGTGAACATGTCACAAGTGGGGTTTAAACTGGGTGGATAGGGTAACAACTCTCGACCACTTAAGCTAGAACCAATTGAAAAATACAATGATGGACCATATTTTATTTCTTCCTTAAATGAACCACCTCATACTTGTCTATATCTTGGGAGGTTTTCATAGACTCCCTTAATTAGTTTTTTATGGAATTAAAGTCACTATCTATTTGAGCCAACAGTTCCTAGTTTGCATAGACTTTGAAGCAGGCGTAGTTTAAAATTCAAATAGTCAAATCCACCTCTGGAATTAGGCTCATGTTCACTCTCATTCTAGTAATTCTCATGGTTTATCTCTTGGCCTTCATGGAACTTTCAATTTTGGTGAGTAACTTAGCCCTATGATACTGAACCTACATACCATCTATTCAAGTGAAATACCTTGAAATCAAGATATATTCTCAGCATTGAGGATAGGAGAGGCACATGGAGAAATACTTGGTTTGTTTAAATCTTGGGCTAATAGATTTTGTATCTACCACCTTATCGTATCATTTTGTAGTATGTATGTATGTGAATTTGATGATTAACTAATCTAGATATATTAGATCGAGGAAAGGGGGTAGTTTCCTTTAACTAAACCCAAAAATGGTTGCAATTGACACAACATGGTCATGTGATCCCTTGTAATGAAAAGACTCTTTCTGTTTAGCAGATTTTTTTTGTACTAATCATTACTATGTCTTCTGTGTTTTGACTCTTTGAGTTTTTTGTAAGGATGAACCTATCCTTGGCCAGTGGGGTACTAATTGAACTCTCAAACCTCAGATAGCCTTCAAAATTGTTCAGTGAGCTAAATGACAAGATTTGAAAGTATACCAACACATCTATATGCAATTTATAAAAAATTCCATTTCCATCATCATAATTAACCATCCCAAGAAAACAATAAAAGAAGACATATCTCACAAAACTTGAACATTCAAAATGGTTGATACAGTGATTTTCCACCCACCAATAGGCATTTACTATAGATGCCATCCTCTAGCACAATTATGAGCCGACAAGGGTAAGGGCTGCTCTTTTTGGATAATCTCTCTCTGAGACCCCCCACGTATAAGACCACAAGATTCAGGCTAGACAAGCCACTCAACAATGAGATGATAAAGAGTCACCTGCTAGCCATACTGATGGATATTCTATCAGTGCCTTCCCAACACTCACCTCAACAAATGAGAAACCCCACACTGCTAACATACACACTAGCTTGATCATTCCATTGTCAATGTACCAAAAATGCAACAAACTATCAATAGACGAGCTACACTTTTGAAAATAGAATTCTCGGGCTGACCTACAATTGTAGTAAGGGTTCCAGCCTCCAGGCTTCTAAGATCTCTGCTAATCTCAGGGATAAATCCGTACTAGAAATTTATTAGCCTATCATGAATCAAGACCCAGTGTAGGATTAAATCTCTATGCAACAATTTCCTTACCAAGCTCTCAAACTCCAATACAACCAGCATGGTGTCTTCATCAGTTGTTCATAGCTAGCACGAAGTTCAACAACATGGAAACTGGCAGTATGTGAAGAGAACCCTCTAAAATATCCAAAATGGAAGTAATGGATTGACCAAGCATACACATGGTATCAAATTATGGGCTAAACATTGCATTGGTGAAGGTTCCACCTTTTATATGCATGAGGCATTAGTTAAGATAAGATAAGATACGATACTTTTATTTGAAATTGATGCAGACTTCGGGGTTGGCCACTATATTTCCTTCCATAGCTTTGTCTTACAGGAGGATTCAAATGTCAAGTTTGACTACATATCAAATTTGACTACGTCAACCTTATCCATACATAGTGATAGAATAAAAGAATAAAGAATACGGCCTTAGATAATTACAAGTAATAATTGTTAGATTACTGTTGCTTGGGCAATGTTCTCTCTAGCAGCAGTGGTGCACCAGCAGAGCAGTCAACTCAATACCTATGTGCAGTAGAAGAGACACGTTGAATGTGGACAGCAGCAGAAGCATGCATGTGCCATCCAAATATTTCTTTTAGTTGTAATTGTTGTCATGAAATTAGAACATCACTTGCTTGCTTATTTTAGAAGCTGTTCAAAACTCGTCATATTATTTTTAGGGATATTTTTAAGTTGTTTTTCTATTCATGAGTTACTTTTCCAGCTTTAGGAACAGAACTCTAGATAGGCAGACTTCCAGATTTAGAGAGACATGCAACTGATCCCCAAGGGGAGGGTCAAAGCAAGATGAATGTGTAGCCTACTCCAGCTTAGGTGCAGTTCTCTGGGAGTCTAATGCATCATGCATGCAGGCTGGGTACTCTAACCTAGGCCCTTAGGGTAGGGTTATTTCTGTTATACAACCCTAGCATCCTTGTCCATAAAGAGAGCTGGCTATCTGTTGTTATTAATTCAGTTTTCAGAGTGAATTTTTACAGGTTTCTTCTATAGTAAATAAAGTAAACAAATGTGGTCTTCGTGGAAAATTTATGATATGCTATAATTAGATTTTTGTGAGATTGTGTATTTCTAGATCTAGCAGAACCTATAGTCTTGAGAATTTATCAGCTTTCCATCTTTAGAGTGTGCAGGCCTATTTACAATGGAGTAAAATCCAACATGGTATCAGATCAACGTCTATATCTGAACTGAAAAACACTTTTTAAATACAACAAAAGGAAAACCCTTTCTAAATTGAAAAAGCACCTAAACTTAGATAAAAATGACACACAACTCTAGAAAACCAAATTTGCTACAAATGGCAAATCTAAAGTTGGTTATTGCATGCACCTCTCATACAAACAATCCATCAACATTGCTTCACCCTAATTAACTATGCCTTAATTATACACAACAACTACTACTGCTTGAATATCAAGGTATTTTGGGTCAACTTAAAGTGCACACTATTGGAGAAGAGATTTCAAAGTAGGTGTGGCAAGATGTCATGTAGGAGTATCCTTCCAGCTTTTGGAGGCAATTGCAGAGCATGTTTGGCAGGATGGCATGATGGAGGAGTATCCTTCTAACTTTGAAGATATTTCATAGTGTAGATATGGTGAGATGCCATTATGGAGGAGTATTATTTTGGCTTTGTGGAGGCACAAGGCAGAGAAGGTATGGTGGGATGCCATGGAGGACTGAGGAGTATCCTTCCAACTTTGAAGAGATTTCATTTGTTGTATAGCAAGATTCCATGATGGACGAGTATGCCTATGGCTTTGTGGAGACACGTGCGGAGAAGGTATGGTGGGATGCCATAATAGAGGATTATTCTATGAGCTTTGTGGAGGCACATGCAAAGAAGGTATGGCATGATGTCATGATGGAGTATCCTTCTAGCTTTGTGGTGGCACATGCAGAGTAGGTTTGTCGAGATGCCATGGTGGAAGAGTATCCATCTATCTATGAGGAGGCACATGGATAGTAGGTATATGTGGAATTGGTGTTTACTTCTTTGCATGTAATGATCTGAGTATTGTAGAGTACTAGGACAAGTTTATTATCAGAGGATTGTTTCAAAAGGAGGGAACTGATCTTCTTAAGGCTTTTGCTTAAGTGGATGGAGGTTTTAAGGTTCATGGACGAGATACCCATGCTTACAGATTGAAGAATTCCTTGTTTGGACCGATGAATGCACAGTGAGCATGGCATATCAGGATTTATGAGTTGCTACCTATGCTGGGCTTTTTCAGTATTTGTGCAGAGTTATCTTTGGTCCCTTGATAGATCTGATCAATTTGTCTTGGTCATTTATAGTATATAAAGATGAGTTTATTATTGTAGGAAATTTTGAACAATTCATGACGTGGTGTGAGAAGAATTTGGCATGTGAAGTTGACATAAAGAATATTGGAGGTTGGTAGGTAGCTGTTGAAGTTTTCCTTGTACTGAAGAGATTTTAGAGTATAGAAGGGAGAAATGGTCTAGAGGTATGTTCTTTTAGTTTGAAAGGTGGTCAAGGTTCCTTTGAAGCCCCTAGTAGTCGGAATGTTCAATATGTTAAGAGAGTATATTTGTTTATTAGAGAACACTTTCTTTGTAAAGAGGGAGTGTTAGATTACCTGTTGCTTGGGAAATATTCTCTCTAGCAGCAGTGGTGTACCCACTGAGCAGTGAACTTCACCTATGCAGTAGGAGAGATGCCTTGAATGTGGACAGAAGTAGGCCTTTTAACAGGAACAATAGTTATAGAGGGTGTGTGCATGTCTCTGGCATGTATGTGCCATCCACAGAATTTTTCAAGTTTTAACTGTTGTCATGAAATTAGAAAATCACTTCCATCCACAGAGTTTTTTAGTTGTAACTTGTAACTGCTGTTGTCATGGAATTAAAATATCACTTACTTTCTTATTTTTGTTGCTGTTCTAAACTCAACAGATTAGCTTCAGTTCTATTTTCTGTTGTTTTTCTATTTATGAGTTCCTTTTCCACCTATAGAAAAAGAGCACTAGATAGATAGGTTTCCATTGTTAAAGAGATAGGGAACTGATCTTGAGGAGGGTCAAAGTGAGGTGCATGAGTAGCCTACTCCAGTCAAAGCATTGTTTTAAATCTTGGATGACATGGACTTGGACTTGGCTTAGTTCACCCTCTAGAGTACCAACACAACATTCAAACTAGCTCGGGGACTGGTTTTGTTCTGAACTGACCCATTCAATCTATGAATTGGCCAGTTCAGTACCAAACCAATCCAAGTTGGTTGCATTTATATCGAATCGACTGAGTCAATACCTGTTTGATCCCTAGAGGTCTATGTTCTTTTGGAGGAAAAAAGGCAATTAATTTTTTTAACCTAAACCTTAGATTGTCTCACCCTAAACCCTTAAAACATACTATATAGAGAACCCATCTCCCCTCCCTTTTTACCTCAGATCTCTCTCATTTAGCATTTGTGAGCATTTAGAGGACTTTGAGCTAGAGAATGGCCCTGTAGCTCATGCCGAGGACCCCATTTTGAACAATGGTGATGAGTTTGATGATTGATCATATTGATTAGAGATCTGTTATTCTGTAGTAGGCCAGTAGCTTGTAGCAGGTTTTTTTCAGACTATAGTGGCCATTTCATATATATGGATTACAGTCAGTGCCATTTTGATATATTCTCCCTTACATGGCATATACATGAGAAGAGAGGCAGGGGCTCTATTGTTATTCATTCAGTTTTCAAAGTGAGCATGGACAATTTTTTCTTCAGGCTAATAAAGAAAACAAATGTGATTTTTGTGCTGCAAATTTCTGTTTTTTGTTGCAATCAGAATTCAGTGAGCTTGTGTGTGTACATATCTAGCAAAACTAGCAGTTTTGAGAGTTTACTAGGATTTTTTTTCTAGTGTTTTTAGTTTGTAGGTTTGTTTACCATTTATTGAAATTCAACAATAATGATACATGGGCCATGGTCACATGTACAAATTACACTAACAATTACAACAATCTTTGTGGATTTTGGTGTTTGATCCTTTTTTTCATTAGAAAAGTATAATTTTTTTTGGAAAAAATAGGCCCCAATAACCCTAAAGGAACATTTCTAATGCTTGAAACTATGTTGCCTGGGAGCTCTCCCCACCCCCTCACTCCTGCTCCTGAAGCTCACTCCCAAAACGCTCCCAGTTTTGGGAGCACACTCCCAAGGCACTCCCTTCCTTTCTTACACTAAACGCTCCTATACTATGTTCATCATTTAATGACAATGTTATGGTACCTCCCTTCTTTGCCAAGCTCCTACACAAGTTTTTATGGTTGATCATTTGATGATAATGTTATAAGTTATAACTACTAGATGATTGATGTTAGATGGTTTAATCCATGTATTCTATAGCTAATTCAACATCCTACATGTTTTTTTAGTTATAAATCCATCAAAATATATTAAAACATATACTATACAAAAAACGCTCACAAAACGGGAGCTTTTAAAAATTTCAATTTTCGCTCCACTATCGCTCTTCGCTCCTCGCTCCCGCTCCTTGATCCCAACAACATAGGCCTGAAAACCTAAAAAACAAAACAACAACACATTTCATGAGAGGCGAAGAAGAAAACCAGCTGTGAAAAGATGACAAATTTTACTTGGAAATTTTCTGCCTGCTTTCGAAAATTGTTTCTCAGAGTTTTCCATATTTCTTTTGATATCCTAAGAACTTCAAGTTTCTTATCTTTATGAGGCCGTGGCTATTCCTATTCTTAGGAATCCTTTAATTACTATCTCCCATTTCTTGTTTTCCCTACTTGGGGGGACATTGTCTCTAACCTGTCAGTCGATTCGCTTGAAGGTTAGTTGGAGATTGGGGAACTTAACCCGTAACAAGGATCGTTGCTTGAATCTGTAAAGAAGTTTCCGTCTGAATAGGTGAAAATCACTGGAGTGCAGTTTCTTGAAATCTGTTCCTTTTCATTTCCCATTTTCAATGTTAAGGGGCCCATGGTGTCTAAAATCTTGGTGGGCTATCTGAGGGTTGGATTAAAGCCTATTGGAAGAATTGGAAAATCAACCAATAGAAGGCAGGGGTGTTTGGAAATATTCCTCTCCTGAGAAGCTTGTGTTCCAGTGAGTGAAATTACTTAACTGAGTTGGCATATTTATGGTACCTTGCACGAAATTTCTTCAAGGTGTTTCTGCTTAGTATATTGAAAGAGTGCGAGGCTTTGGGTACAAACTTTGAGATTTCTTTTGTACCATCTCTCCTAATTTCTTGCAAAAACAAAGTGCAGGAGTGAAGCCTCTGGATGGACTATGTATACTTACCCTATGAGCATAACTAGTCATCCCCCAAGATATCAAACACTAAGAAATAAGTACTTTTGACCTAACTTCAATTATCAATGTAGAAATAGAGTTTTCCTAGCCTTGAATTCTCATTCTAAATTTCTATGTTGTCTATCGTTTCAGTTAAGAAAAATCAAGATATCATCTTGTGTACTCCCTTTCAGCACTTTGAAGTCAATTTAAGTTCACTATGAATCCTATAGGTTGGACTAGATAATATGAAAATTCATTTGTTTAAATTCCAATTCTATCTTAGATAAGATAACTTAATTCATGTCCATAAATGACCAAGGAATAGGTCAATGAGACCAGACAGTATAATCAGTGTACAATGTCCACAAGACTGTAGGTGTATAGAAAACTCATTGATGCTAAAATGTTATCCAAGTAAAAGAAATACTAATTAAACAAAAGTGTCTAGAACTCTCCTAGAGCTTCTTTTCACGTTAACATCAATAAAAAGAGATTTGAGACCTGTCAACTCTCCATTTCCCTTGGGGACTTGTTGCTGAGAGAAACTGACTATTGTGTAGAACATTTTTCCACTACTTTGCTACATCTCCTTTGTAGGACCACTTCAAGTTCTCGTTAAAGTTTCCCCCCCTGCATGCAAGTCACATCATTTGCATGAACTGTATTTATGTTTATATTTTTAAAGTATTTTGTCTATATGATCCACTCATAAATGTGCACAAGCAAGATCTAAATCCAAGAATAAAACATCATATGCTGGACATTTTTCAGATTCTTATATTTTTTGGGACATATTTATCTTTTGACGTGCTTTAATAACAACAATTTTCTTTTGTTGAATATTTTTTATCTCTTAATTTAAGATTATTTGAGCCTTCAATAATGTTTCAAGGTGTAACCTAATTGATGAAGCTTGGGAAAGCTTTGGGGATGTCAAGGTCACTGACAGGAGTTTGATATGGTATGTATGCAAAATTGCAAATATCAAATAAAAATTGCAAATAGGATGTGTTTGGTAGTGGGGATGTAAGATGACTCACATAATTAGATATGGAAAGTCTGCACAAATTATTATTACCATACTGAAGACAACATATATTCAAGAGTAGAAGTACTATGTTCTTGGAAAGACATATGAGATTTTTTATTTGACCTGATACCCTGTAATTAGTATTTTTGAACGTCTTGCAGGAATTTATATTTAACAGAGACAATTGGACTGGAAAACCTTCTAATAAATGCTTCAATTACAATGCACTTGATAGAGGCTAGGAAAGAGAGCAGAGGAGCACATGCTCATGAAGACTTTACAGTAATATACATTTTCCACATCAAATAGGGTTTTTCCAGTTGTTACTCGAGTTCCTAATTTATTATATTTATATATATCTAAAATCAGATGTGATTTGTGTGTAGACAAGAGATGATGTGAACTAGATGAAGCATACACTTGGGTTACTATCTGACAAAGTTATGGACTATTATAGTCAATAAGAAAATCTTTTGCAATGAGAAACTGTCTTGAAGCTCAATTATTTGTTGAAATATCTTATAATCTCGTTCTATTTCTAAACTCTATAGCACAACTAATAAATTAAAAAAATTGAAATGCCTAGAAAAATGTTAATTACCTAATATTTTCTTATTTTTTGTTTAGTGAAGTCTCTTGCATGAATAAATGATATAAGGCACATTTTTGTAAAATCTATTGCTTTCCTAGTGAATTCTACCTTAAGTAATTGGAATAAATATCACCCATATGACAAACAATTTGTTTGATGCTTCTTACTAACTTGATTAGAAAAACCCAGATGATAATCCAAAATGGTTTAAAACTAATGGGCCTTAAAGGCCTAGCCATGCACAATAGTTACTGCCATATTGGTAAGAGCATGAGAAACCAAAACTTGGATGTTGGACTCAATCCAACCACTTGATGATTAATCTCAATTGTGCATATCATTAATGTCCTGTCCATCCTTTATCATCTACAGAGTTCAAGGGATCCCAATTGCAAGCCATTCTATCCCCCTCATGTGCGTGACCAATTAGATGGATATATTAAACATTGAGCATTTATCATACCATGGCTTACATGGAAGATGACATGCCTTTATTGTCTTGTGTATAAGTTTTTTTAAATGCATACACACATAATAAACATGAGAGCTTGAGAGAATACAATATGCCCCATTGAAATAATATTAATAATACTGCAATAGTTAGACCATAGGGTTATCCCAAGGTGGCACCAGATACACATACCACTTTTTGGCATGTATATACTATACCATCTCACATAGTATCTTTACAGTACCCTACGACTGTTATGGTGGTTGAACCACCTAACTGACCTTAACATTATTTGTTACAACTTCCATGTTATATCATGTTTACATGCTACATGATGTATTTAGTACTAACATTAACATAGGGGATCATTGTTTACTCCTTCAATATCTTTGTTCTAACAAGAGCTTCAATAAAGATCTAAACAACCAGACAATTGTGGATCAACTGTTCACCCTGAACTTGCTTACGGTATTTCAACCGGATTACAACAAACCTACTGTAATGGGTTTTAAACTAGATTACACCCCTGAACAAGTTTTTCTAGATTTAGCTTATTCATATTAATATCTAGTGACTGTCTATGATTTATTTGAGAGTGGTGTTTCATTTCTTAACATGTTTTCTTGTCATTTTATTGATAGTTTAGCTTATTCAATGAAGAAGATGATGGCAGACAAGGCTTTGGTTAGTATCTGATTCACAATAATTTATTACTATGGATGGATGGGTGATTGGTCTTTCAACATCTAAAAATTCACCCCATTCTAGGTACGAAGGTTGTCAGCATGTGAGACTATGGGTTCTGCTACAAATATTTGTAGTGACAAAACAGGGACACTGGCCTTGAATCAGGTTGGCCTTTCTCATTGGTTTATATCTATGGGCATGATTCCTTCTTATAAGTGTGTTGGGCTATGATAAAACATGGCATTTCCCAATTTTTATATGATTCCTCTTGTTATATGATTCCTCTTTTAAGCAAGAATTTGTCAACCGTCCTTAGACACAAGAGAGTCATATTACTAGAATAGATGCTTCTTCTGCCTCAATAAGGTAAAGGTTTTGTTTGTAAGTTTTTCATCATTTCTTTAATTCACTATGAAAATATTCTTGACTTAGAATTCACATTGGTTATGATTTGGTTTTTGACACCATGTATGTGCTTTCTTCTAGGTGACTAATATTGACCAATGTTCTCTTTTAATTCTTCTACCTCACCCAAACCATCTTTTGTACAAATCTGTCTGGAACTGCATTGAGCAAACCCAAGATACAAATAGGATTGAATGGTACATTCCTTAGCTTTGATAAGCACGTAGTCATTTTGAATGGGAAATGAATTCAATCCATACTTCTTGACATCCTTGCAATAATCAAGGCAATGCTTGCCATTTGACATACTCTTTGCAACATTACTTCTAGGTTTATTTCCAACAAGTGTTGTTTCCTGAGCAGTTAAAGTGGTCCTCTTTTTCCTTTTAGGTACAAAAGTATCTTGTGATGCAAACAATCTTTTATCATGCTTCATTATATTCATAGACTTCCTCCGAGATAAACTCTTGGACTTGAGAATATACCATTTTTTCCTTTTTAAGCAGTTTTTCCTTCTTGAAACATTAAGAGCTCTAAGTAGCAAGTTCCCTCGTGCCAATGGCATGATTCTCAAAATCCTCATGTATTGCTTCCAAAGTTTCACCTTTTTACTGTGTAAAATAATCTTTGAATCCTACTTTTGCAACAAATAACTACACTCCTCTGTCAGATTAGATAGACTACCAGGTTTAGTTATCTTTGATGAGACTTCCAGAATTGCATTTTCTTTAGAGAGTAAGGAATTTCCATTTCCAGGATTCTGAGCTATTACAGAGACATTTCTTGAGGATGAAAGGTTAGTATCATTATTCCCCAAGTCTGTCACATGGCTAATCATATTAGTATGAATGGACAAGGGGGCTTCATCAACTTGATACACATTGCGGAAGCACCCTGATTGATTTTTTTACCATCTGGCATTTCCTTACCAAGAGACTATCCCTTACCATGCTCATGATTCATCATATCCCTGTTTCCCAAGTTTTTATTCTGGCATTTCGTAAGTAGGAGAATGTCTTTTGCCATGCTCATGACTCATCATATCCCTGTTTCCCAAGTGTTTAACTTTTTTGTGCCCTTCACTAGCAACAACAATACTCAAATGTATAGAAGTCTTATGCCCATTATCAATATGATCCAACATACATACATTACTCATAGGTATAGCACCTTGCAGCCCATTTTCTAGAAGCACCTTATGTGGCCATGCTTCCATTTTTCATCCCATCTGAGTTCCATGTAGAGGGAAGCTTTGACAAAGATCCAATGCTAATAGGTTGCTCACCAGCAAAATATGGAAGCCTGGAATTTGGCCTGGCTTCTGCATATTCCAAAGAATAATTCTTGTATAAAAGTGTTTCCTTTATAGATACTGAATCCTTTGCTTCTAGAATTGTTACGTTGTTAGAGTTCAAACAACATGATCATTTTAAAATAGAACCAGCTGAAGAAGGAAGAGATTGATTTTCCTTTCCACATACTACATTTTCCGGATTTGCTTTATTATTCTTGGATTCAATGGCCTGATATTCATGTAGTGTCTCTTATTTTTTCTATATTGTATAAGACTATAATGAGGCTATATTCATGTTGGAAAAGACCCCAACATTTGAACTGCAGTTATTAATTAACTAAATATGCAGGTTGGAGAGGCAGAGACATATGTTTCTGAACTTTTAATAGGCCTTGCATCAACAGTTGCTAATCTTCAGCCCCATTAGCTACACACATTTTATGAATCTGTATGGAGATTGAGTATTTTTTGTGTTGAATGCTGATTTTGTTGAATTCTTTTTTTCCTTAACGAGTGGTAGAAATTTGAGTGTATACAGTTATAATATGCTTAATGTTGAACATGTCATTTTTCAGGTAGGGCATATGATTCAAGCTGAATCAGATCCTAAAAAACGAGATGAATATCTTCAAAGGCTAATGGAGCTTCGAAATCAGGTTCTTTTATCATTCTTTCTGCTCTCCTCATTATTCAAATAATTTAATATTTTGAAGAAACTCTTGCATATAACTTATTTTGTTGCATTTTATCAGCTTCTTGTTGTGCAAAAATGGGATGAAATCATAGGCCAAGCCAGGAAAAGTGTTGATTATTTGAAGGATATGGATGTTATTAGAACAATGCTCAACATTATGCAAGTATATGGTTTTATGTTGTTGAACATTAATGTTTTGTAACTTGCGTCTTTTATGTTTATTGATTTTCTTCTTTGATTTTGTACAAGATTTTTGAAAGTAATTACTTGCTATCAAAATAGATTATTTTGTAATATGTTAGTGGTCATACTAGTTTATTCACCTATGTCTTGAAGATGAAGTTATTTTCTATATCAAAGTCCTTGTTAAAACACATCACCAGGTAGCTACTATTAGAGAATTTTGGTCACTTCATGTTTGTGTTTGATCTACGTTTATAAGTTATTCCCTTGGGTGGTAAATGAAGATGTGGTTGTGTCATAGAAGTTCAGGTACAAGATTTGGGGCCAGTACAGAGTTATTGTAATGCAAATTAGACAACATATTGGGTCCAGTCATTGATCATTTACATACATCACCTGCAATGTTTTGTTTCTTTATCTCTTGTTGTTTTTCTCTCAGCAAAATAATTGTATTGTTTTTCATTACTTAAAATCTAAAAGATGCATGTCTTCATATCCTGATCAGATTTGGGCATATCGACTAAGAGAAATTAAGAGCCCAAGCAAAGGTCTAAACAAACATCAAGATAAATGTTGTTGTCCTTACATACGGAAAAAGAAAAAAAACAGAAACTTATAAGTTATATTGCTCATGATGTTATATTGTGTATGGCATCAGCTACACTGGAACTAAAATTAGCATTTTTGTTTTATGGCTTGAGAGACAAATACAAGTGTGGCAATTTCTCTTGGGACATTCTTTCTACCTCAAATATCATTAATTTTCTTGGACATGCTAAATGTTTACAGGTATGGGTTCTCTTCTCTATTTCGTTGAATGTTCAAAAGATTGAATTTTTATGAGAGTGCATTCAGTCCAGAAGTTCTTTACATTACTCTTAGTTCAAGACAACTGCTGTAGAGTTTATTGCCACTGTTCAAAAAAATGTTCCAGATCTGCACATTTCCAGTTTTACAAGGAAATAATCAGAAGTACGATTCCTAAATTTTTATTTTTGCATTATCCTAGATTCTATCTTGTGACTAATAGTTGAGTCATCTCAGGTTCAAATTATATAAGGTCTTCCAAGCCTGTAGTTCTTTAGGTATTATCGCTCAAGGGAACCATCATTGGGTTCATTATATATGATTGTCTTGTTCATCTCACCTTCATTCTTAGGATCAAGTTGTATTATTTTCAAAAGGAATGGTCCAGATTTTTATGGTTGTCAGTTTTATTTTAAGAATAATCAGATATATTCAGGAATGTTTATTTTGGTGTAGCTGCATTCACTCTTTGGAGCTTTGTTCAGTCATGGTAGGTTGGATAACAAAAAGATCTATCCAACAAACAAGTTAAAATTATGATAACTTCTTGTAGCTCTAATAATTGTTATACAGGCAATATTCTTTCTGTAGCCGTCCATAACTTTGCTCAATTCTTTACGACTGAAAATCCTCTCATAATAGTATCAAAGGTAATGGAGGATTGATGACTAAGCAATTTGAATAAGTGCTCGATAAGCATTATCAACTCCTCCTTCATCAAAGCCTTAACTTGAGTGTTGCTAAGTTTAATATGGTATTTCTTAGGTTGGGGGTTGAAGTCTTCTCAAGGGTTCTTACTAAATTTCAGTATTAATTGGTTCCCATCTTTCGTTACCAAAAACAATGTAATTCCCCCATGTTTTAAATTCTGGGAGTAAGAGAAATGGAAAATAGCCCTAGAACATCTTTTTGGATGCTTTCCCTCCTTTTGGTATGATATATTTAAAAGATTTGATTGTTTTGTTATTTTTTTATATGCAACTCTTTTTTAATAATTACAGGGTTTTTGTTTGACATGAACTCCAAGAATGAAACTAGCAACTTAGAAGTGGACCAACAAGAGCACTAAATGGTTTGTTTGTAAAATTGATTACCCTTTTTTTTTCGAAGGAAAAACATATAATTGATATTTTTGGGGAGAATTCCAAATTTACATGGATGAAGCTGTGACCTCTGATTGTCAACCAAAACCAAAACTGAAGAAGGAAATTGATAGGGCAGATAATAAACAGTTATCTGACCATCAAAACAAGACAATTAAAAGACTAAAGACCCCCCTGCAGTAAACAGGTCAATACATCAACAGACTTAAAGTCTTAAACTGATATTTTTATTGAAGCATAAGATGAACTTTTACCATTGTCACCTTGTCTCTGAATTCTTTGATGACGAGCTCTCCTTCTCTTAGGGAGAGCCTCTAATGACAACACATTGGTATTGACATTGTATTCCCTATAAATATGCTCATAGGAGATACCCTGAAATCTTAACTTTTCTTCTAATAGCTTGTTAAGCAAAGGATTGAAAGCAAGATTTGAAATTATGCACTCATTATTTCTATTATTATTACTTGACCTGAAGATCCAACAATCCTTTATTTTTACTTGAACTGAAGGATTACTTATACAAATTATATTATAACTTAGAATTGATACCAACAATCTGAGTTATAGCATACTCTACCCAGAATTAGCTATCGTTGACCATCTGTTTTGTTCATCTTGCAGTTGCATAACTTCATGGATTAATGATGTCATCTTCAGTGTTTAAAGTATGGTTGCCTGCTAAACTTTGTGTGACATTCTAAAAATTATTGCTTTGTAGCCCTTTTTCTATTGTTTGAGAAAAATGTCTTATGAGAAAAGGGCAACTGCATGGATGTTGTTATAGGTTGACATTTTTAACTTTGTTTCCACAGTTGACAGTTTTGCAGTTGATTCTCAAAGTGAGGTAATAATTAAAGAAAGAGTACATAAGTGTACTTACTACAAGGTAGTATGTAGATTTTTAATTGTCTAGATAGTGCTTAACTCATGCATTTGAAGGTGTGATCGTTGTCAGGCATCTTTTATCATTTTTACAGTATTGATGGGTACAAGTTGCTATCTATTCTTGTCCTTTACTCAAGATGATTGCAGAAATTTGGAAATTCCATGGCATAATATTAGAAACGAATTGGCCAATTTCCATTATATCTATTAACTTTTTCCATCATGAATATAATTAAAACGGGGGTGGCACTTTCCAGATAAAGTGGTTGCTACTTCAAATCTTGTTTATTTAGGATATGCAAATTTCTATTGTGCAAATTACCGGGGTTCTGATTTTGATTTATTGACTAAGAACCAAGGTAGCCACGGTGCATAGGTGCTATTGCGGATGTGATAGTTTTGAAATTTAGGTGTGTGTGTGTGTGCGTCACTTGTATATGTGTGCAGTGTGTGTGTGTGTGTGTGTTGACATTCATTATTTAATTTAAATTTTAAAATTTTTAGATTCAATGATTCAAGCTTCAACACTAGTCATCATTTTAAATTTATAAATAACTACAAAACATGTTCAATGACATTTTATCATGAGACATAAATCACTAGTAATTGGTCACTGATCAGTATTGCTCGTTACAAGACCATCCCACATAGTTTCAGGTATCTGTCCCTATTATCATGAGCGTCAGCAACTCCTTGATGAACTGAGGATGGTCCTCTCATAAGAGACACACCAAATTTTGTTATGGGATGCTTGGTGCATTCCCCAATAGGTCAGTGTGTTTCATTTCACACTTGGGTGCACCCTATCATGTACCTGAGGAGTAGTTGTGTGTACCTCAGCTAGTTAGCTAGGATATTGCAAATTATGGATATTTCGTGTGAAGAATAGAAAATGTTTGGCAGAGTACAAGTTGTTGTATTGGAAATTTGTGAGTCTAACCTTCCAATCTATTCAAATTAAAAAATATCAGTTAGTGTTTATTCCATCCACAACTGAGCCTCAAATTCCTTGCTTTTCTTTCCCTAGGGCCTGTATATACCATACAGTGCAGTTTACATTTGAAAATGAAAGCTCCTACTGTATGTATTCTTAATGACCATGCATGTTTACTAGAGTATTAGAGCAAGCCAAGTTTTCCAGTGTCATTTTTTGGGAATATGTTTCCATGCTATTTGCACTAAGAGAAGTGGAGTGCATTTTACAGTCTGGGTGGGGGTGAATATGATCCATCATCTCTTTCTGTGTGTGCACACATAATAGTTTGTTGAATCTAGATGGTGCTATGAATATGGACAATAGCACAAACCCATCTAAACATGGGTCTTAAATGCACCTTGAGGTTGCAATCCTCAAGGATGCATATCTCAAGTTCAGACAAACTACCAATAAACCAGATACTGAAAGTCATGGTCTAATGCCTTGAGCTCCATGAATCACATTCTCAAAAGTCACCTGGCTTGGGTTTATATGGGTCTGTGCTAATAATATTCTTGTTCATGTACAAAGGTTTGATAAACATATAGATTATAAGTAGTTCTTCAGTTCCCTGAAAGTAATCAACGGAAACACTGGTGGATGAACTTGGGTTATGTATATCGTATAATGATGTCACACTGTCCAAAGAAGTATGTACTGTCTTGTACTTGATTACCATTTGTGTTTGTATTTTGAAGAGTTTACACATTTTACTAGTTTGTTGGGGAAAAGAGACCTGCTCCTCTCTTTGGAATTTCAACAATTGTATTTGCCAACCCTAAGTGAGGGACATTGCAATATAAAGTCTTGTAGTTTAATTTATATTGGTTTGTAAAAGAAATGTAACTTGTTTAGCCGATATTGGTAGTATTTATTATTTTTATGGTTTGCAAAAGTTTCCAGAATACATATATTGCCAGCTATCATAATTGTGTTGTTGTTTGCAACTAAGTGGAAAAGTATCAAGTTCTTGTATGTATTCATGTTGTGTATTTGGTCTGGAGGAGTTTTATTGTCTTCTTTTTAGTATATTTGTTACTTTTATGAAAGCATTACTTTCTTAGCAAAAAAATGACTTGTCAAGTTTTTTTCATTGGATTGTCTACCATTGGTATTTGACAATATTGTGTTCTAATTCATTTAGGTTCCACCGCTTGAATTCTTTAAAAATCCAAGCAATAATAACAAGGATCACCAGAATTTTTGTAGGCATGATGTGTTTTCAAAAGAAGGAACTTCATACATGTATTGTTCTATCACAGATGTTATTATAAAATAGAAATGATCATATGGTTGAGTTATTCTCATGGTTTATATTAAAATTTGAGTTATCTTAATCATGAGTAGGTTTTATTTTTTAAAGGTTGCTTGGATCATAGTTATAGATTGCAATTACCTTCTCTTTGGCCTTTATAGTGCGGTATCAAGTGTTATGTTCAATATTATCAAATTTGAAGTCCTTTATGCAGCTCAATATATTTTTCAATTTGTGATAAATCAATGAATCCATGTCAACCTTAGAGCATGTCAAATGGTTGAATTAGATGTTAGAAGAACTGAGGTATTGGGAAATTCAGAAAAAAATATTCAGTGCAAAGTTAGTTCATATACTGCTTGGAAATAATTTCTTGCTTTGCGCAATGCTGCCATTGATCTTCAGGCCTTGTGGAGAAGTATTTCATGTCCATGTATATGTAGGTCTGCTAGTTCTAAATGTTTATGCATTTTGAGTACACCTGTTGTTTGTCAAAATTGTTTCTTTTTGTCATGTTAAATCTTATGAAATTACTATGTACATTTTTCAGTTATTTGTTTTCTTTTTTAAGCGAGCAACAAAATTTATTGCTTAACATGTGTTGTTTGTAGGTAATCTTATTCGCAAAATTTATAACAACACGAGGAGGTAGGCTGCTGCAGTGTGGATACAGAAGCATGTGCGTAGATATAAAGCTCAGAAAGCTCAGAAGCACGTGCAGTGCGGATACAAAAGCATGTGCGCAGATAGAAAGCTCAGAAAGTGGGCCATTGAGTATGAAGAGCCTATTGCCGAGGCTTTTCCATTGAGTAGGAAAATCCTGTTGGTTAGGGTTTCAAGCTTTCAAGTATGGTTTTGAAGCTACCACAGGATCTGAGTATGGCTTAGCAGCCAAGTACAAGTGGGATGGTTTAACCATTGTAATATTTTGAAAAGTCATTGATGTACTATATGATTTTCATGTAAAGTTATATGGAGATAGTTTTTGAGAAAAATCATATTTATTGTAATACTTGACATTTTATATAATATAATTTGTGTGATTTAAAACTTATATGTTGTACTTTATATTATTTATAAGTGTTGTAAATAACTAATAAATGTGACATTGCATAATTCACATGTATAGTAGATGATGATAAATAATATATGATTCCTTTTTTAATTTAGACATAATATCATATTAAAAATTTATATTGGTTAATAATGGACGTCATTAAAACTACAAAAATATAATAACCACACATAAAACAACTAAAAATGACTAAATTAGTGACTAATAAATGAGACTAATGACCAAAATTCACATATAAAATGACCACAAATTGAGATATACATGACCAAACAATAAGATATAAATGACCAAAAAAACGACCAAAATTTTCATATCAATGACCAAAAAACAGTTTTGGTGGCTAATTTACGATCTTTTATTACGTGACCAAATCTGGTCATATTCTAGTTTGTCATGTGGTCATTAATTTGGTCATAAATGTGGTCATATATTTGGTCATTAATTTGGTCATAAATGTGGTCATATATTTGGTCATTGATTCAAATATATGACCAAATTAATGACCAAATATATGACCAAATTAATGACTAACTATCAAGCTATAAACGACCAAAATAAAAATGAGCAATTTTGCTCGCGTAATAAAAGACCGTAAATTAGCCACCAATGATCGCCAAACCCAAAGTGGTCATTGATATGCAGATTTTGGTCATTTATTTGGTCACTAATCTCTCATTTTCCACTAGTGCATACATGATCCATTTCCACCAACAGACTGAGGATATTTTGTATACAAACTTTTTGGATTCTGCATTGAAGTTGTCTAAGCTGGAAATCACTAAAAGAAAAATTGAGAATCATCTTAGCCAAGAAAAGGTGGAAAATAAAGCATATCAGTAACATACTAAAAATATGCAAACATATATTCTAGCTGCTAGGGGTCATGATGACAAGGGATAAGGCATTGAAACGTTATTGGATGAAAAGGAGAATATCATCTAGTTTCTAAAAAAGAAGTTAAAAATAGATGCTACTCAATTGATAAAAGGACATGAACTTGCTAAGATAGAGAAAAAAAAGGCTTGTAGAATGAATTGACTTATTGTAAGAAAAAATAACTAAAGTTTGTTGATAAGGAAAAACAATGGCATAAAGACATGACTTTGGTGGTGGAAAGTGAATAGGATTTGAAAAGAAAATATGATTACCTGGAGAGGAATTTACAGAGAAATAAAAAGAGATTGAAGACAAAATTACTACTCCCATAGCTCAATCTAATGAACATACCATAGTCCAAGCCATCTCATCAGTCAACTTGAAGGACCTATAACTAACTGGGTTGAAAAAATAGAGCAATATCTTGGATAACCTGGCATCACAAAGTGAGCAAGGGAATAAGAGGTGGGAATCAAAGTCTAATGCTTGGGAGGACAAATGTCAGGAGCTGCAGAAAAATAATGATAAATTGATGAAACAGGTGCTAGGTCAACTGCAGGTTCAAGGGAAAAAATGTATTATATGGGATGTTGTTATAGAAGAAGAAAACAAATTCAGGCCCTACTTGGACTATATTGTAGATAAGGAATTGGTGATATATTCATACAGATAGGATTTGGTAGTTGCAAGAGAAAAGTTGAACAAGAAACTAGTCGACTATGCAAAAAATGCTATCGATTTTAAGAGTAATTTGTTAGAGGATGATATAAATAAAGAAAATTTCAAATATAGGATCTCAATTATGACTTGGGATAGGAAGGTTATAAACAAATATCACCACTTGGACACAGTCCAGGAAAAGGTTGATATTTTTTCTGACCAAGTGAAGTTTTTTATTGATATGTTTGACCCACTATCTAAGAAAGGACTCCCTTTCTTCTATAAATAAAAAGGAAAAATGCTAAATAAATATGAATACTATGAAAAATTGATTGCATGTTAGATAGACCACACAAGTTTTGTAGATATGAATCAGTCACTATCAGGATGGGTAATTGTAGACAAGTTGGCCGACGAATTTGAAATCTTGTTCACCTTCAAAGAAGCATGTCCACATTTGAAAAGGTTTTCTTACAAGGACCACATCAAGCTATGCGTGTTGGAAAAGGAAATGACCACGATGGAACTACCATATCCAAATTAGTGGATGATAGTCGAGAGGTTTGAAAGGGCCAAATAAACCTTGCACACCCAAGCGTGAGGATGAACAAGTCAAGATGAGTCAATAAAAAACCATTGGAAGGGTCATGAACTATCATTTTCATTTCCCTATCTTAAGCCTAGACCATGATATTACCATTTTTATCAAGCACTCTTGAGATTCCATATTCCCTATTTTTTGTAGAAAACATGGCAAATGCGCCACTTCATAGCTGTTAGGATATGCAATGTTGATTCGGGATTAATCCTCTATTTTTGTAAACTAATTAGGATTTGTTTTGAGGTTGGTCTTGGGATCCATAACACTATAAATGTAACCCCTTCAGTTGGTCTCAGGATCCATAAATTCCCTATGCTCATCAAAATGAACGTGGTGGTTCAATTTATAGAGCAATTATTTATTTCCAGGAGGTATTGAGTAGGATTTCTGATCCCACTGTCAAAGCTCATATTTTTCAATATCAAAAGGAGCTCAAGACTTTCGTGTTCCATTTAAGACAGGTAAAACTAATCGTGGAAGATAACATTTAGAGGAAAAATTTGGAAAAGGAGGCTAAAGACCAAGAAAATATCTCTTCTACTTCTCTTTCTAGTAAATCGAAGGACTAGAGTAAGGTTGTTCTTGAAATTCCTACAAGAACCCAGCCTTTCTTGATGATAAAAACCCTCCACAAAGGGGCATAGTTTAAGGAAAGTCTTGCAAAGATAAGCTTGTGGATACATGAACAATCAGAAGTATCTAAGCCTTAGCCTATGGACCATAAGTTTCAAGTGGTTCCTCAACAGGTGCAGGTACAAGAAGCACCAGTGGTTGACCCACAACCAATGCCTCAAGAGTTGTATAGGGTAGAACAACCCATGCCACTAGTACATCCTTCTCCATAAGAACAAATAGATATGCAGGTTCTTTCAATTCAATAGGTAGACCCTAGGCCTCAAGCTAATGTTGAAATTCATGATATACACAATGAATTGGAGGAGGAAATTAATCTTTCCACCTTCCCTGTTAATGTTTTTACTTCCATGACATATTCTATTGCCACCACCCAGTCATCTGGGAGTATTATTGATTCATCACTTCCCCAATTTTATTTTTCCGAGATCAATTTAGCTCGAATTATTTAGGCTATGACGAGCTATCCTTCGGTACTTATATATGTTCCTAGATATATATCCCCCCCTACTTAACCTATCCTTTCAACCTCCTCAGCATCCCACACTACCCCAACATCCCTACTTTATGTTTTTCCACAACTAGAGATCCCTTCCATCTCTACAATTTTTTCCCCTAAATTTGCTACACCTATCCCCGCTTCTGTTCCCTCATCCCTTTCACTTAATTTTCCTACCCATCCCATTATTATTTCACCCCTCAATGTGGAAGTCCCTATTCCTCAATACTAACTTGAGCCTATAGTGATTGTTCAAGAAGGGACCATGTGAACTACAGACGAGATGGCATATTTTTGCGAGGATGTAGTGGTTTATCTTGAGAAATACTTTTGGAGCAGGAAAGACAAATATGTAGTTAAGAAGGGATCCAAGAGGACAATATAAGGCACAATCAAATAGGTGGCGACCCTTAACAAGATAATCTAGAAAAGGGACTCTTTCAATACAAAACATGAAGCCTTGGATACAATAGCTGCCATGGGACATTTTTCTGGGTAAAATTTTGATTCAGTATCTCAGCTGAATAAATAATTTCAGGACAATGAACAAGCTGAGGTACACCACAAGTAGAAAATTCAGCTTCTCAAGGAGGAATATGAAGAGAAGTTAAAGTAGTTTCAAATACATAATGATTATCTCAAACAACAACTTCAGAAGGTGTATCTCCTAAATAAGCAGCATGTAGACAAAAGTTCCATATTTGAACAACAACGAAACGACCTCCAGCATACATCTACTACCTCTTCTTTCTATAAATTCACAGGAGAGGATTTTAAACAATTAGCATGAAAAATACACGATGGATTTTATCAAGGCATGGTTATTTTTATAAAGGTTTCAATGAGATGTAGGATCTATCTAATGCATTTTAGCGGCAGTCGTATGCCCTCCATGACCATCAAAAAAGAAGAAAGGAAGTAACCAAATCTTATGATTCCATTATAGACTGGAAGAAATACATCAAGAAAAGACCATAAAACCTGCCAATACTGGATAAGCTTAAGCTTAAGAAAATTGAGGTGATAATTGAAACATGGGAAGGAATTTGTGATCTAGTGGAATCCATCATCAAATATGGACAAGTAACTTGCAAAATGAGGTGGTGTCCCTCACAAACATTGCCTGAGTATCTAAATCTACCATTATTAGATCCTATTGATGAGGCTATCCCTCCGAAATTGAAATTGGAGAAGACTGAGACAGTAATCCTAAAAGAATGAAGGGTATTGTTTCTATAGTGGATAAAATCAAGTCAGTATAAAAGTAGGAAAATATTTGAGGGCACATTTTCCAAAGGGATAAAAATGCATGTTAGGGGAAAAGCAAGAAAGCAAGAAAGTTTCCACATTCATTCATGAGGGTGCATTGGGAAAGTGAAGTAGGCCACCTATTGAATCAAATTCGACCTTGAAGCCTAATTATTCTATAAAACAATGATCACACGCCACTCTCACAAGTATTGATCATTTGTATTTTGGAGTTTGAGAGTTTCTCTCATTAGTTGAGTGTTGTTCCTCAACTGGCTTTGTGTTGTGTTCCCCTTCGCCAATGATTCTCATGTTTTTATATCTCAATTCATGGAATACATTAAAGAATATTGCTTTGCAGGTTTTCATGTATATTTTATTCCACTATCATATTATCTTGAAGTGCTTGGATATCTCGTATCCATGACATTTCTTCTTCTTCGCTCCCTCTTTCATTTCTATTATTAATCTTGTACATTGATCTAGGAACAAATAATCAAACTCATCAAGAAATAATCAACAAATAACTCAAAATGGTGTTAATTGGAACTACAATGGTTTCCTCTTTGTATATTTAATAAACAATGAATAGTTACAATAACAATGTCAAGCAATAGCTTTAATCAATGAGGAATTCAAGTACCTTATGATGTCATTCGAATTCAATGAGTGAGTCTGGCTTAATTGACTGTAATCCATTGGTTCACACTCAATTAACTACTTGACCAAAATCCTAATTGACTCACCAAACCCTAACTGAAGTCAGAGTGCAATAAATGAATGAATCTTAACTGAAAGAGATCAAACACATGTCATAGCAAGCCAACCATGAAGTGCCAGTGCTTCAATGACTTCAATGAACCCCGATGAGGTTAACTGAAGCTGAACTGATCATCAAAAGTTGGTGGAGGTGCCCCTGTTGACTCCAGATCATTAAATAATATATTTAATGAGAGGAGGCACCTTAACTGACTGGTTGAATTGATTGTAACCACCAGTTAGCAATTAGGTGCATTAATATCACTCAGATCACCCCTGGAGTGCTCCAGTTAGCCTCCTTGACTATAGGTAGGCATGGGTGTGACTCGACGATGTCAATTAATGTCAATTATACTTAGGATAGTGGTTTAACTAGGCCAATTTGACCAAAAAGAGTGTGTGTGGTGGTAAATGTCTCCAACACCCCCCCTTAAGCTATACTCAGGAAGAGTTAGAAAAAATAGATGTATAAAAATTCTAGGGCCCCGGTAACTAAGGCCATAGGTCACCCTTTAAAATATTGAAACTGAAACAATGCTCAAAACAAACTAAGTGAGGAAAAGAGGGAAAACCCAGTGGGAAAACCCCCCCCTCAAGCTGAACATTGAAAGTAGTCTAACTCACCCTGATGAACTCACCCCCAATAGTGAACAGAGGTAAGTGAACTTCTTTTCTGAAAAGCTCTTGGTGAAGATGTTTGCAATTTGCTCATCAGTCGGGCAGCATTACAGAATGATGTTCCTGTCATGCACTAGCTCCCTGATGTAGTGCATGTGAATCTCTACATGCTTGGTCCTCTGCTTGGTAAATGGATCCATGGATATCTTAAGAGCACTCTGGTTGTCACAAAAGAGGATAGTGGACAAATTACTACCAAGATCAAACTCTGAAATAATTCCTTACAACCAAACTGCTTGGATGCAAGCATTCACCGCTCCTCGATACTCGGCCTCTGCTGAAGATAGTGCTATGGAATCTTGATTTTTGCTTGACTAGAAAATGGGGCTACCACAAAACATGAATACATATCCGGAAGTTGACTTCTGATCAATAGAATCACCCGCCCAATCGGAATCTATGTATCCAACCAGCTCTAGCTCGGAGTCTGCAGCATAGTGAATGCCGTAGGTCCTGGTTCCCTGAATATACTGGAGGATACTCTTGGCTGCTTTCTAGTGAATATCATGACGCTGCTGCATGTATCTTGATACAACATTCATGGCATAACAAATATCAGGCCTATAATGTGTCAAGTACAACAAGCTACCAATCAGCTGTCGATACATAGTGCAGTCCATGGGAGGTGTGTGTTTTCCTTCTTCAAAGCTGATCCATGAAAGGAAAGGGAATTGTGTAGGCCTACATTCAGCCATGTTAAATTTTAATAACAGGTCTGAAGTTTATTTTGAATGAGTGGCCATAATCCCATCAGAATTTTGCTCAATTTCGAGCCCCAAAAATTGTTATAGAAGCCCCAAATCACTCATTTCAAAGGCATTGTGGAGAGCAGTTTTGATGGCTGAAATGGAGGCAACTGTGCTGCCTGTGATCAGTAAGTCATCAACATATAAAACAATGATAATTAGGTGACCATCATGTTTCTGTAAATACACATTTGGATCTGATCTTCATCTCTGAAATCTTTGCGAGAGAATAAAGGCATCCATCTTGGAATACCACTCTCTTAGGGCCTATTTTAACCCGTATAGTGACTTCTTTAGCTTGCAAACCAAAGATGGATCAGTGATGCAGCCCTCAGGATGCTTCATGTATATCTCCTCATGAAGATCTCCATGTAGAAATGCTGACTTAACATCCATGTGATGCACCTCCTAGTGCTTGGATGATGAAATTGCCAAAAAAAGGTGGATGGAGTCCATTTTTGAAACCGGTGCAAAGGTCTCATCGTAGTCCACTCCTTGGACCTGAGAGAAAAATTTTGATACCAGCCTTGCCTTATATTTGCAGGTGCTTCCATCAACAACAACATTTTTTCTGAAACACCCACTTTCATTGAACCAATTTCTTTCCCGGAGGAAGAGAAACTAGCTCTCAAGTAGTGTTTTTCAGAAGAGAATTCATCTCTTCATCCATGGCAACTTGCCATCTCGGATCATTCTGAGCATGGTAGTAGTATTTTGGATCTGAACTAATCATCAAATAGCAAGTTTTGGATAGAAAATTATCATAACAAGAGAGCACAATACCTGCTCTTTGCAAATCGGACTGGGTTCTCCTTAGATCATCCAGATTTCCAATGTTGTCTCCTGCGGAGGAGAGTGTCTGTTGGGCCCATGTAGGAAGATGATTTTTCACTTCAGGTTATGATTCAACATCTAATGATTTCTGCACACTAATATCAGAAATCATAGGATCCAAATCAAGGTCATCACCCCCAATTTCATCATCCAAATATTCAGTAGAATAGGAAGGAAATTCAGCAGTTTTCTCCTTCACTAGTTCCATCTCCTGAAGAGGCTCATCGAACTTGACACTTCTCTCGATGGTGATCTGTTTGGTCTTGATATACAGCATCTTGAATTATTTATATTTATCAGGATACCCAATAAATAGACATTCTATGCTTTTCTGTTGCAAAGCCTTTCTTTTATCAAGCAGAATCCAGGCCAGTGGACCCAAACACCCATAGGTTCAACACATCTGGCTTGTGTCCAATGTATGATTTGAAAGGAGTATTTCCTTTCATAGATGAGTGTGACACCCTATTGTGAATGTATTCTGCAGCATGCATGGCTTCAAACCACAAATTTGCAGCAAGCTTCTTTGACTCCAACATACAGGTGGTCATCTCCTTGAGAGACCGGTTCTTCCTTTCTGCTACTCCGTTCTGCTGGGGAGTGTAGGTAATTGAATGCTGGACCTGAATACCACTTTGGGAGAATATGTACATCAACTCATTATATACATACTCCCCTCCATTATCAGAGCTCAAGATCTTGATCTTAATCCCAGAGGCATTTTCGATCAAGGCCTTCAATTCAAAAAAAATTCCACATACTTCTGATTTCTTTTTGAGAAAGAAAACCCATGTATACCTTGAAAAATCATCAATAAAAGTAACAAGGTACCTTGATCCATTCATGTATGTGATAGGCATTGGACCACTGATATCACAATGTATCAGCCCCAATATGCTTGTAGCTTGGTTTTCCTTCCCCCAATCGAACTTGTGCTCAGGGTGTTTTCCAATCACACAGCCCTTGCAAATTCCCGTGGTTGCCTTGATGACTGGGAGGCCTTCAAGCATAGATTTTTTCTATAATTGATGCAAATATTTGAAATTAAGATGGCCAAAATTATCATGCCACAGCCTACTAACCTCATTTCCATGAGTTAGCAGAGCAGTGGGCTTTGCATCTGCAACAAAGTGAGAGAACTCATAGACTTTTGCATGATGATTTGCAAGGCCTTTTGCAATGAGTTTCTCGGATGCAATTTCTGTTATCTCTACATCATTTGGGCTGAAAGAGACTCTCTCAGGAATTATGATATATGTCATCTGATAGACACTAAGGAGATTTGCTGCTAGAGACGATACATACAAAATATTAGAGAAAAAACCATTTTCAAGATCTACAGTACCTTGCCCTTCGGAAATGATGGTGGAGTCATCTCCCATGTGGATGGGAATGGATTTACCGGTCTGCAAGGATGAAAAGGAGTATTTTTCAGCCATCATGTGATTCAAATCTCCAGAGTCAATAAGAAGTGCTTTGGAATTCGAAGTGCTTTCCATGAGGGCATGACCTTTCTCATGCTGTGGTTCCCGATGTTGGTGATCTCTCCTCTGAAAGCTCTCTGGAAGATTGATGTGATTCCTATCAAGGAGAGAGGTTGTTTCATCAAGATTTTTCTTTATGCAGGCATGTTCAGGGTGAAAACCCTTCCCACAGTAAGAACACTTGAATTTTTCTTTCCCATTATGCCCTTTTCCTTTGTTCTTCCTTGAGCCGAAAGATTCATCATGCTGCTAGTTTTCAACTCTAGACTTCAGAGCATCAAATTTAGTTTTTTGATTTTTTTTGCTGCTTTCCTTTACCCTTCAGATATTTGGGCCCTGAGACATGGAGGGCTTGATCACAGGAAGATTGGATGATACCGATCTGGACAAGCTTGTCATGTTCATTTGTTAGGGACTCAATGAAGGCATTGAGTGTAGGAATCTTCCATCCAGGGGTTGTGAGCTTCCCCGCACAGAATGTAGAAACAAAAACAGAATAATCAGCCCCAAGTTTGGAGAGTATGGCAAGGATGATCTGATCATCCTCCTTCTCCACATTGTATTGCTTCAAGAGTAAAACAGTATGCTTGAACTTTGTAAAGAAATCATTCAGAGTCTTGAAATTGGAAGGTTGGAGAGACATGAGTTCATTTTTGAGCTGGTAAACCCTCAAGTCATCATGCTTTTCATATAGAGATTCCAATTTGTCCCATATTTCTTTCAATGTCTTCAAATACGTAATATGGAAGAGAAGGTCTCAGGAAATAGAGAGGCACAAGAAACCGAAGGCTTCATCCTTCTTGTTCAAGAATCTTGATTTTTCTATGGCGGATCTAGGCTCAAATTCAGTGTCCATGGTGACTCTAAAAAGTCCTTTGGAGTGCAGCTGAATCTCCATATTACTTTTCCATGAGTGGAAATTGTATGGAGTCAAGAGATCTACTAAGGAGGCCATCTGGATGTGTTGGAGCAAATGCTTCATCTGTAGAAACCTGAAAATTAAAACAGAAGGGGCAAAATAAGGTCGGACAGCCTGCACATTCTAGGCTTTCATCACACCCATCATAGTCAATCAAGCAAGCTTGATCAACAAGTTCTTTACTTGGGATATTGAGTGGTAAGCCTTGGCTTCTGGTGCAGTGCTGGATTTTTGAGCTATTGCTCACTTTTCATGGAGAAATCTGTCAAAAAGCTTCTTTTTGAGAGACAGATCTTTGTACCACCATATGCTCTGATACCATATTAATCTTGCACATTGATCTAGGAACAAATAATCAATCTCATCAATAAATAATCAACAAATAACTCATAAATGGTGTTAATCGAAACTAGAATGGTTTCCTCTCTATATATTCAATAAACAATGAATAGTTACAATAATAATGTCAAGCAATAACTTGAATCAATGAGGAATTCGAGTACCTTAGGAGGTCATTCGAATTCAATGAGTGAGTCTGGCTTAACTAACTATAATCCATTGGTTCACACTCAGTTAACCACTTGACCAAAACCCTAATTGACTCACCAAACCCTAACTGAAGTCGGAGTGCAATAAATGACTGAATCTCAACTGAAAGAGATCAAACACATGTCATAGCAAGACAACCATCAAGTGTTAGTACTTCAATGACTTCAATGAACCCTGATGAGGTTAACTGAAGCTGAACTGATCATCAGAAGTTGGTGGAGGAGCCCTTGTTGACTCTATATCATTAAATAATATATTTAATGAGAGGAGGCACCTTAATTGATTGGTTGAACTAATTGTAACCACCAGTTAGCAATTAGGTGCATTAATATTACTCAGATCACCCCTGAAGTTCTCCAGTTAGCCTCCTTGATTGTAGGAGAAGGCTAAGTTAGCCTCCTTGACTGTAGGTAGGCATGGGTGTGACTCGATGATGTCAATTAATGCTCCACTGATGTTAATTAATGTCAATTATACTTAGGATAGTGGTTTAACTAGGCCAATTTGACCAAAAAGAGTGTGTTTGGTGGTAAATGTCTCCAACATCTATGTAGTAATGTAATGGAAATTAGATGCTAATATGATATGGATAGTGTAATTATGTCTATTATACTATTTAATATAATTTTTATACCACACTCAAGTCACTCACAAAGTTTGGGAGGTTCATGGATTGATTCCCTTTGGTTTCCTAGCTCCAGATACCATATTTTGGGAGTCTTTCTATGAAAGGTTACCTATGAGATTATTATGAGAAGTATTTTTACCTTAATAGACCTTATATATTATGAATTATTGTATCTACAAATTTCATAACATTCATATTTGTTTTAAATGAGTTTCTTATTTATCTTTTACACTTTACCTAGATTTCTTTGGGAAAATGACTAGTTTTCCAGTTCGAAGCAATTTATGTATCTAAATAAGCCCATTCCTTTTATTTTATGTTCTAAACATTATTTAACCCCATAATTATGACATGTCATGTTTAAAACATAATTTTAGTGTCTCTTTTAATGGATTTGCAAGCCACTTAAATTTGACTAGTTGCACAATCCTCATAACTTGTTTTCATAGTGTGACCCTTAACTTTTCTTATGAGTGTCCATAACTATTTTACAACTAAATAAATTGATATTATATTACTCTGAAGAGACTTATAACCTTCATAATACTTCCTTTACTTCAGTTTCCTGTAATTGATTGTTAATATATCAGTTTGCACCGGTTGGGACTCCCAGAAGCCTAGTTGTATACTTCATCTTGGATGATGTTTGAAAACTAAAAAGGACCCAAATATAGGTTCTTAGGGATATTAAAATGCATTCTCTTAAATTGTATTTTTGTTTTTCCTTAAGACCCCACTACAATTCCCATTTTTACTTGGTAATTTTGTCCACCTGTCAACTACTTGTTTGAACTTTTATCATATAGAGTAAGTGGACCTGATTGTTGCCTTAGCTTCATTACATAATGTTTTGAGAAATACGAAGGTGTAATTTTTAGTAATTTATTTATTTATTTTTGCATATTTAAATAACTATATAATCACTCCAATATTTTTTATATATGAACTTTACATTTGCAAATATGGTTTATAATTAAATAAGTAACTTCAAAATACAATTTTCATATGAAAGTAAGTAACTTCAAATACCATTTTCATATCAAAATATTACACATTTTTCTTAATTTTTTATTTTAAATATAAATATTTAAATAATACTATTTTCATGTCAAAATACTAAACTTTTTAAATTTTTTGTTTTAAATATAAATGTTTAAATAATATTATGTTTCTTTAATAAATTTATTCTTACACAAATATAATATATATTTAGATAAAATTAAAATATATATTTTATTAAACAATAATAAAAACTAACCTTTTTAATTCCTCCTTTATTAAATGGGCTTGTGCTACACTATGTTTTGGAGGGAGTTAATTAAACCGGAATTAAATGATAAGTTTTCGAGAGAGTAAATAAAACAAGAACTAAGCCATAGTTTTGGATCATTTTTGGCGAAGCGAAGGTTCTTGGAGCGAAGCGAAGGTTCTTGGAGAACGAGCGAAGGTTAACTCAGGTTAATGGAGTCTTCTTGATTTTCGAGCTGTAATCGTGGCCGTCGATACATTTCGTCCCGTGCGATGGCATGATTGTACCCTGCAGTCGCTTTTAATCATTGATGCTGTCTATTTGACACGTTATTCTCCTCAGTTAATGCATGGCATTATGTCGTGAGTGAGGTTTGTCTCGGCTTTGTTTTCGACGTGGGTGTTGGGCCGGGCCTTTGGTTTGCAGGTGATGCATTTTGGTTGGGCTCTGGTTGTGGCGTTGCGGCTGCTGCATTTGTTTTGGAGGGGTTTTTTATCATGCATTGAGGATGTCGCAGTTTGGCCATTAATCTGGTGGAGTAGGTTTTTTCTTCAGGGATTTGGCTTGGTTTTACCCTATGCCTGGTCAGGTCGTGTGATTCCTCTGGAGCCCGGTTCTGTGGGTTCGTTCCTTTGCGGTCGGATTCTATAGTGAGTGAGGTTAGAACGTTCTGGTGAAGATTGTTGGGGTTTTCTCCGGTCTGTCTTGGTATTTGGTTTCCAAGAAGCTCAACTTGGCATTCGGTTTTTGCTGGTACTTCTAGCCCTGGTAGGCTATCCATTTTTCCTCTGGTCGCTGTTAGCGTGAGATTGTGGAGAGGAGCTCCACAATCGAGCGGGCGAAGGTTCTTGGAGCGGGCGAGGGTTAACACAGTTTTCTTGGAGTCTTCTTGCTTTTTCGGGCTGTAATAGTGGCCGTCGATTCGTATTGTTTCTGTGCGATGGCATGATTGTTCTCTGCAGTCGCTTTTAAATCATTGTTGCTATCTATTTGCCTCGTTATCCTGCATAGTTAGTGCATGGTATTATGGCGTGAGTGAGGTTGGTTTCGGCTTTGTTGTTTCGTCGTGGGTGCTGGGCCGGGCCTTTGGTGCTGCAGGTGAAGCTTTTTGGTTGGGCTCTGGTTGTGCCGTTGCAGAAAATGCATTTTTTGGCCGGGGTTTTTTTTCTCCTGCGTTTTGAGGGTGCCGCTTTTTGACCATTTCCGGTGGAGTGGTGGCATCAGTCTCATACCTGGTCTGGTTTTATTATTCCTCTGGAGTCCGGATTTTCTGTGGGTTCGTTCCTTTGAGGTCGGAATCTGCTGTGAGAGAGGTTAGAATTGTTTCTGGAGAAGTTGGTTGGGGTTTTCTCCGGACTGTATTGGGTTTCGAGGTATCCAATAAGCCCGTCTTGGCATTCGGCTATGCTGGAATTTCTAGCTCTGGTGGAGCATTGAGCCATCGATTACCGGAATGGACTTCAGCATCAGAATGGCAACTGAGTGATTTCCTTCTATAAATCCGGTAAGCTCGGCTTTCCTTGGCTCTTCTTATTATAAGATTTCTGTTTCAAGCTGTGTTTGAATAGATTTCTGAGGGTTCGGCTTTCTGCGTTCTGGATTCTGGATTTTTCTATGCTTAAAGGCTTCTCGATAGTCTCTGGGTATGCTGTCTATTCTATGCAATAGCTTATGTTCTGCATTTACCTGATTCTTTGGTAGAATTATGAGTTTGTGGGCATTGGGATTTTGACTGAATATCAGAGGAGAAGGTTCTGTGTGCTGCGCTTACAGGGGACAGTAGGAGAAGATTTTTTGTTATTTTATTGGTCTTCTGGGGTCTTCTTGATTACTTCAATCTCTGGTATTAGTTCGTTGTATGTTCTTTTACCTGTCCTGTCATTCTAGTTTCCGGTCTGGCTTTTGATTGGGGTTTTTTTGAGCCATTTCATGTCGTTGCGAGCGCTCAAATCCCTGGCTCGCACTCCGCCTGGGCAATTGCAATGCTCCAAGCAGTGCATTGGAGTGGAGAAGAGACTCTCTGCCTCATATCTGCCACTCAATTTGGATGGTTCGGGGACTGACATTGTTAGGGATGACCTTATGACTAGAGTATCTTCCCAGGATTCTTTGGAGGATGCTGGTTTGGGTGGGGGCCTTATGCCTAACCCAATTCCATGCCTGGCTGGTTTTGATTCTTTGGGTAGACCGTTGTGCTCTCTTTTGAATTCAGGGGATGAGCCTTCTGCTGATGGGGATTACTCCTTTAAGAAAGTATTGGATCTTAGGGATGATACCTCTCTTAACTCTCATCAGCTCGGACAGTGTTCTTTGGCTGGGGATGGGACTCATATTTATGATATAGATGCTCTTGGCTTTTCCCCAACTCGTTTGGGAGGATGTGAGAATCCCTTTCCTGCTGGTCAGCCTGGGATCAATTGTTTGGATGGGTTTTTACTTTCCTCTACTTTGCAGGGTCATTCTCTCGGTTTTAATCATTGTGAAAAGGCTCAAGGGCATATTATAGGTTCTCAGACGGATTATCTGGTTAATCAGCTAAAGGGGAAGGTATTTGAGGATAGTATCACTAGAGAGCCTGTTGCCAAATCACCAAAATCTTTGGATCCTGTTACTAATTTGGTATCTGAACAGCCGTTGGTTCCTGATCCTGGGCATTGTTATTCTGGTCAATTTGTTTCATCTAAGCCTAAGAGGAGGATCCCTAAACCAATCAAGCAAATAAAGCCAGTCTTAATGACTTTGGGGGAAGATGTGCCTTTAAACGATATAGTTCTGACAAATGCTGTGACTTTGGTTGGAAGGTTTAGTAGGCGAAATTATAATGCAGACACTCTTCGTGGGTGGGCTGTTAGGGTTTGGAATGGGATTATCAATTCTACTCCAGAGATTTTTATGCTTCCCCGGGGTTGGATAGCATTTCAATTTTCTTCTGCTGATGATGCCGATAGGATTCTTGCTGGTATCTAGAAATGGGATAGTGCTGCTCTTCTTGTCAAGAGATGGACTCCTTTATTTGATCCTCGCAAGGAAAGGTATGATCATGTCCCTGTTTGGGTTAAATTGCCTCATTTACCTTTTAAATTCTGGTCTGCGGACTTCTTCAGACTTGTTGGGAATTCTCTGGGAGTTCATCTGGAGACTGATTTCTCCTATTTACATTCGGGGGTCTGTTGTATAGGCCGGGTCCTCGTTCTGCTTGACATTCGTCTGGGCCTTCCTGCTGAATTGGTCATTAAATCAGGTAATCTTGAATTCACGCAACCTTTGGATTACTTGGGTCTCCCCTTTAGATGCTATCGATGTCATGAACTTGGTCATTTGGCAAATAACTGTTCTCTATCCTTTAAAAAGATTTCTTCTTCAAAATCTTGGAGAGTTAAAAAATATTGGAATCAGCCCCATGCAAAGGCAGGGATCTCTGTGGAAACTTTGGATTCCTGGAAAGCCAAGCCAGTTGAAATACAGTCTATTATCAAGGTTGGTTCGCCTGAGGTTGAGAATCTGGATGTTCCTTCAGTTTCTCAAGATCTTGACCCTTTAGCCAATCTTAAACAGATTTGCTTTGCTAATTCCCGGGATGAGAATTTACTTTGTCTTCCTTCTTCTGAGGCCTTTGTTCCATCTATTCCGATTTCATCTTTGAAGGATCTTGGTTTTGTTTCTCCCTGCAAGGCACTTATTAGTAAAGGGTATTTTCTCCGCTCAAGTACTAAACCTCTTCAAGAAATTTCTAGAACCATTGATAAAGTGGAGTTTTCTGAACTTGAGGAAGGCTTGAACGGGGATTCCCTCTTGATGCATTCTGCTGGGAGGGGTGCTGGGGCGCTTAGAGCATCTGCCCTTTCTCAAGTTCCCTTATGATCCTTATGTCCCTTAATGTTAGGGGATTGGCTAGTCTCCCCAAGAAACTAGCAGTCAAAAGGCTTATTGATCTTCATTCAGCTGATGTTCTTTTTATTCAAGAAACTATGATTGAGGGGGGTGATTTGGTTCATGACTTGGAACTGATGATCCATGGTTGGCACTTTATTTCGGTGGATGCTTTGGGCAGATCAGGTGGACTCATTCTAGGATGGAAGTCTTGTAATTTTCTCTTTATTAATGCTTGGGCATTAAGAGCAGGGTTGTGTGCTGTTTTGTTTGATTATGAATTACAAAAAGAGATTTCCTTTGTAAATTTATATGCGCCTTATCTGGACAGGGAATCTTTCTGGAATAACTTGACTAAGTTGGACTGTCTTTTGTCTCCTTTTTTAGTCTTTGGTGGGGATCTTAATTTCTCTATGGGTCTCTCTGAAATTTGGGGGGTTCATGCCCAAATTGATCCATTAACTAATTTTTTCCAAAATCTGTTGGAAAATATGGGGTTAGTTGACATTTCTCCTCTGGTTTCAATCCCTTCCTGGAGCAATCGCAGAGCTGGTGAAGAAGGTATTTGTAAAAGACTGGATCGGCTTTTAGTCTCAGCTGACTTTCTTGATTGCGATTTCCTTCTAAATCAATGGATCGGCTGTGGAGGTGTTTCTGATCATCAACCTGTCTTTTTGCAAATTTCCTCTCCACATCATAAGGCCCATAGTCCATTTAAATTTAATGCAGACTGGCTTGATCATTTAGATTTGGTTGATGCATTAAAATCGTCCTGGGTTCGTTTCAATGATCGATCTACTTTATCTCCCGAGGCTCAATTCTGTGCAAATCTAAAGCGTATAAAAGATATCTCTACTAAATGGTCCCTATCCAAAAAAGCTCAGAGTATAAAAGACATGGCTGATATTGAGTTCGAGCTAAAAAACTTTCATGATAGTCATCCTTCTGGTATTCTATCAATTGTTGAAAAGGATTTATTGACTGAGATCGAATCTCGTAAGCAGGCTATTCTTCTTTTTAGGGAAAAGGAGGCTCGTCAGAAAAGTAGGGTCTTATGGTTGCGTTGTGGAGATGATAACACTCCCTTC